>JARACY010005669.1:0-20834 GCA_029255725.1 Scrobipalpa atriplicella | reverse complement strand
GTACTGAAATGCACATTTCTGATACGAACTCAAACTCGCTGTCACTCTTGAGATCTGCTTTATAAATACGGAGCCTAAATTAGATAGGAAATGGAGATTTGTACATAATTAAAACCATATATACAACAAATAACTGAAAATGTTGATTCAGAATGATATTTTAGTGTGTAGTGGTACCTTAGAGCGGTATAAAACCCTTTATGCGCGAGTCCAACTCGCACTTAGCCCGTTTTCACAGACGTCATATAATACACGATTAAATACAAATCATCTGTAATGAAAAATAATGAAATCAGTGCACTTGTTTTGATTTTACGATGCATTACATCACGTGACATGAAGGCTTTCAAAACCACGCGCTTCTTTTGTAATGCACATAATTCAAAAATTACTAGACCGATTGTCAATAATTTTTTTTTATTTTGTAGATAATATTATCAGGTTTTATTTAAATATAAAAATATGTGACCATAATCATAGGATATTTCGTTGTAATTTTAACATGAACGGAAAAAATAATTGAAAAATTACATAATTTTCGTAATATTCGGCCGCCATCTTTAATTTATGAAATGATTTATTTATTTTTTGATAAAAGGTGTCAATACGAATCGATAGACACCCCAACCACTAAAATCGGTGCAGGCGTTTTGAGTCTATTAATTTTTTAAATTATGCAGTCGCCATTTTGGAAAAGGTCCGCCATCTTGAATTCCAGTGGATGAAATTTTCATTTCCTCGAATGAAATCATTCATATTGGTCCCTAGTATCACTGTGTAAAGCGGCTTGTAATCTGCCGGAAGTGCAGCTTTTTTTTTGCTAAGCCCTAGGACTAACTTTCTTCTCTCCAACTTACAATTCGAAAGTCCTTTGGCTTTTTCATGTAACTGGGATTTACAGAACTTGGAGCAAGAGTCTACGTATGCCATTTTACCTTATTTGTTACCATTGTCTTTGTCGCCATAGTTTAGTACCTATGTTGACACAGTTTAGTACCTATGTCGACATAGTTTAGGTGACATTGCTGACTTAAAGGATCAAATATTTTCTCTAAACTTCAATGTTATTTAATTAATTATCTTGATGTTATTGCTAACTTGATTGTGCCTTGGTGTAATTTCATTTCAGCTAGAACTTATTGTCAAACCTTTGTAGTCAATTCTCTCATCCAGATACCTACGATTGGCAAATAGAGCGAGGTCGGAGCCCAACGATTGCATCGTAATGAATTACAAACAATGAAACAACCGTTCACGTTTTCAGCACGTTCACGCGCCCAACTTGTTTTCTTTCGTTTACACTTTCAATACTTCCAAATGGTATTCGATTGATGTTTCAGTTTTTACGCTTAATAGAGATGAGTTCGACACGTGTACTAGTACTAGTAAAAGAATGCTATTATGGAATGCACACACTACCTACTAAAAGTGTTTTAAAAGTTGCTTATTGCTTATCATTATCATCATCATCAGCCTGCATCAGTCCACTTCTGGACATAGGCCTCTCCCATGGCACGCCACTCAGCTCGGTCTTCAGCCGTTCTCATCCAATTTTTGCCCGCTTTCTCACGAATATCATCGCTCCGCTGCTAATCTACAATATCAATAACAGTTCCAAGTGCAAAGATATGTGGACGTGTCCTTATGCTTTGCTTAGTCACCTCACGATAGTCCCCAACAGTCGTTTAGAGAACTGCAAGTTGGCTTACGCTTCAATTACTCCACCTACCTAAGTGTCTTAGCTAATAAGAGCAGAACTTTATTGGTATTACTTAGCCTTAATTTTATAAAAAAGCAAAAATGGTGGTGAAACATCTCGCTAAGTCAATTTGCAATACTATTTCAAACATTATTAAATAGCCTTGATAAGTACTTAATTTTTTTGTGTTCTTAAATTACCTTGGGTTCAGTCTTCCCACCGCCAACCATTCAGCGTTTTGACGGATATCGCATCTTGACTTCAAATGCTTGTAGGTGCAACTAGTATCAAAATTGACAAAAAATGTACTTTTCTATTATATTATTTTTATGTAGGTATATCAGTTTTGACTATAACATCCCTAGCAACCGGTGCTAGTGTTAAGTCTCCTCACGAACCACTCTCCACAAACCTCTAGAGAACTGCATCCCGTCTCACATCGCAATTAGTTCATCTACCTGCGGGTTGCGGCTCCTTTAGCCTCAACTCTGGTGTCTGAATGTAAACACTTTTTCCGCATTATGAAGCTTTCTCGTCTTTGGTTTAGTCATCTAAATTTGTACACCCGGTATAAAACCCGTAGATCTAGGCTCGTATTTATAAAGCGATCTCAAGTTTGAGAGTAATATTAAGTGTGGATATGACAGGCCGTTTTGTACTGAAATGACATTTCTGATTCAAACTCAAACTCGCTGTCACTCTTGAGAGCTGATTATAAATACGGGCCCTAGTGTTAAGTCTCCTCACGAACCACTCTCCACAAACCTCTAGAGAACTGCATCCCGTCTCACATCGCAATTAGTTCACCTACCGGCGGGTTGCGGCCCCTTTACCTTCAACTGTGGAGTCTGAATGTAAAAACTTTTTCCGCATTGTGAAGCCGTCTCTAAGCTATTCATATGCAAATATTAATAAGATAGATTAGCTCAGTGGAGAATACGGGGTGTAACTGGTGTAATGGACAGTGTACCAGAAACTGATTAGGGTTGCTCAGTCAACCAAACTGTACAAATTTCACCAGGAATTTCTTTCAGAAAAGTTAAAAGAATATATTTTTGTCCCATATTAAAATTACCAAACAGCCAAAAAATATTTTGCATTTCCTGAAAGAATTTCCTGGTGAAAATTGTTCATTGTGCTTTACAACTAGTTTTGAATGCCGGTATTGTTGAAAAGTGTGTTCTTAGGGGCATGGCCAAATAGGAACCGGTGCGGCGCGCGGGCGAGGCGGAGGCGCGTCAAATTTGTATGTAATTTACGTTTGCGCAGCGCAGCTTGATTTGAAGTTTCTATAAAACTTCAAACGACGCAAGAGACGCAACGGCGTCGCACCGCTTCCTATTTGCCATGCCCCTAAAGTGTGTTTTAGCCAAGGAAGGAAAGTGACCGGCATACATGCATGATGAAATGCGAGGTTCTATCCGCGACTCTATGCGATATGTCCTTATCTATGTAAGCAACATTTCCTGAGGTCCATCATGACGTGAAAATCCGGTACTTCAGCTACGTATTCAACAAAGACGTGATACTTCAGTTTCTCGCACCACAATATGACGCATAATAATAAGTTCTACATAATACATACACGGACAAAGCTGTTTAGTCGACGGAGGACCGGAAGGCACCTTCCGGCATTTAGAATGAGAAACCCTCGAGTTTCACCAGAATGTGAGAGTAGAGATTTAAACCTACTACTGCTGTATTATGAATATGACCTACAAAGACGTTTTCATATATCAGTCATATCCTAGGCCCGTATTTATAATCAGCTCTCAAGAGTGACAGCGAGTTTGAGTTCGTATCAGAAACGTCATTCCAGTACATCACACGCTAATCTGTGACAAGGGTAAGGAGAAGACATTAAGGCTCGTATTTATAAAGCTATCTCAAGATTGAGAGCAATATTGAGTGCGGATTTGACAGGTGATTTTGTACTGGAATGACGTTTCTGATACGAACTCAAACTCGCTGTCACTCTTGAGAGCTGATTATAAATACGGGCCTAGGATATGACTGATATATGAAAACGTCTTTGTAGGTCATATTCATAATACAGCAGTAGTAGGTTTAAATCTCTACTCTCACATTCTGGTGAAACTCGAGGGTTTCTCATTCTAAATGCCGGAAGGTGCCTTCCGGTCCTCCGTCGACTAAACAGCTTTGTCCGTGTATGTATTATGTAGAACTTATTATTATGCGTCATATTGTGGTGCGAGAAACTGAAGTATCACGTCTTTGTTGAATACGTAGCTGAAGTACCGGATTTTCACGTCATGATGGACCTCAGGAAATGTTGCTTACATAGATAAGGACATATCGCATAGAGTCGCGGATAGAACCTCGCATTTCATCATGCATGTATGCCGGTCACTTTCCTTCCTTGGCTAAAACACACTTTAGGGCATGGCAAATAGGAAGCGGTGCGACGCCGTTGCGTCTCTTGCGTCGTTTGAAGTTTTATAGAAACTTCAAATCAAGCTGCGCTGCGCAAACGTAAATTACATACAAATTTGACGCGCCTCCGCCTCGCCCGCGCCGCACCGGTTCCTATTTGCCATGCCCCTAAGAACACACTTTTCAACAATACCGGCATTCAAAACTAGTTGTAAAGCACAATGAACAATTTTCACCAGGAAATTCTTTCAGGAAATGCAAAATATTTTTGGCTGTTTGGTAATTTTATATGGGACAAAAATATATTCTTTTAACTTTTCTGAAAGAAATTCCTGGTGAAATTTGTACAGTTTGGTTGACTGAGCAACCCCTATCAGTTTTCTGGTACACTGTCCATTACACCAGTTACACCCCGTATTCTCCACTGAGCTAATCTATCTTATTAATATTTGCATATGAATAGCTTAGAGACGGCTTCACAATGCGGAAAAAAGTTTTTACATTCAGACTCCACAGTTGAAGGTAAAGGGGCCGCAACCCGCCGGTAGGTGAACTAATTGCGATGTGAGACGGGATGCAGTTCTCTAGAGGTTTGTGGAGAGTGGTTCGTGAGGAGACTTAACACTAGGGCCCGTATTTATAATCAGCTCTCAAGAGTGACAGCGAGTTTGAGTTTGAATCAGAAATGTCATTTCAGTACAAAACGGCCTGTCATATCCACACTTAATATTACTCTCAAACTTGAGATCGCTTTATAAATACGAGCCTAGATCTACGGGTTTTATACCGGGTGTACAAATTTAGATGACTAAACCAAAGACGAGAAAGCTTCATAATGCGGAAAAAGTGTTTACATTCAGACACCAGAGTTGAGGCTAAAGGAGCCGCAACCCGCAGGTAGATGAACTAATTGCGATGTGAGACGGGATGCAGTTCTCTAGAGGTTTGTGGAGAGTGGTTCGTGAGGAGACTTAACACTAGCACCGGTTGCTAGGGATGTTATAGTCAAAACTGATATACCTACATAAAAATAATATAATAGAAAAGTACATTTTTTGTCAATTTTGATACTAGTTGCACCTACAAGCATTTGAGTCAAGATGCGATATCCGTCAAAACGCTGAATGGTTGGCGGTGGGAAGACTGAACCCAAGGTAATTTAAGAACACAAAAAAATTAAGTACTTATCAAGGCTATTTAATAATGTTTGAAATAGTATTGCAAATTGACTTAGCGAGATGTTTCACCACCATTTTTGCTTTTTTATAAAATTAAGGCTAAGTAATACCAATAAAGTTCTGCTCTTATTAGCTAAGACACTTAGGTAGGTGGAGTAATTGAAGCGTAAGCCAACTTGCAGTTCTCTAAACGACTGTTGGGGACTATCGTGAGGTGACTAAGCAAAGCATAAGGACACGTCCACATATCTTTGCACTTGGAACTGTTATTGATATTGTAGATTAGCAGCGGAGCGATGATATTCGTGAGAAAGCGGGCAAAAATTGGATGAGAACGGCTGAAGACCGAGCTGAGTGGCGTGCCATGGGAGAGGCCTATGTCCAGAAGTGGACTGATGCAGGCTGATGATGATGATAATGATAAGCAATAAGCAACTTTTAAAACACTTTTAGTAGGTAGTGTGTGCATTCCATAATAGCATTCTTTTACTAGTACTAGTACACGTGTCGAACTCATCTCTATTAAGCGTAAAAACTGAAACATCAATCGAATACCATTTGGAAGTATTGAAAGTGTAAACGAAAGAAAACAAGTTGGGCGCGTGAACGTGCTGAAAACGTGAACGGTTGTTTCATTGTTTGTAATTCATTACGATGCAATCGTTGGGCTCCGACCTCGCTCTATTTGCCAATCGTAGGTATCTGGATGAGAGAATTGACTACAAGGTTTGACAATAAGTTCTAGCTGAAATGAAATTACACCAAGGCACAATCAAGTTAGCAATAACATCAAGATAATTAATTAAATAACATTGAAGTTTAGAGAAAATATTTGATCCTTTAAGTCAGCAATGTCACCTAAACTATGTCGACATAGGTACTAAACTGTGTCAACATAGGTACTAAACTATGGCGACAAAGACAATGGTAACAAATAAGGTAAAATGGCATACGTAGACTCTTGCTCCAAGTTCTGTAAATCCCAGTTACATGAAAAAGCCAAAGGACTTTCGAATTGTAAGTTGGAGAGAAGAAAGTTAGTCCTAGGGCTTAGCAAAAAAAAGCTGCACTTCCGGCAGATTACAAGCCGCTTTACACAGTGATACTAGGGACCAATATGAATGATTTCATTCGAGGAAATGAAAATTTCATCCACTGGAATTCAAGATGGCGGACCTTTTCCAAAATGGCGACTGCATAATTTAAAAAATTAATAGACTCAAAACGCCTGCACCGATTTTAGTGGTTGGGGTGTCTATCGATTCGTATTGACACCTTTTATCAAAAAATAAATAAATCATTTCATAAATTAAAGATGGCGGCCGAATATTACGAAAATTATGTAATTTTTCAATTATTTTTTCCGTTCATGTTAAAATTACAACGAAATATCCTATGATATGGTCACATATTTTTATATTTAAATAAAACCTGATAATATTATCTACAAAATAAAAAAAAATTATTGACAATCGGTCTAGTAATTTTTGAATTATGTGCATTACAAAAGAAGCGCGTGGTTTTGAAAGCCTTCATGTCACGTGATGTAATGCATCGTAAAATCAAAACAAGTGCACTGATTTCATTATTTTTCATTACAGATGATTTGTATTTAATCGTGTATTATATGACGTCTGTGAAAACGGGCTAAGTGCGAGTTGGACTCGCGCATAAAGGGTTTTATACCGCTCTAAGGTACCACTACACACTAAAATATCATTCTGAATCAACATTTTCAGTTATTTGTTGTATATATGGTTTTAATTATGTACAAATCTCCATTTCCTATCTAATTTAGGCTCGTATTTATAAAGCGATCTCAAGATTCAGAGCAATATTAAGAATTAAGTATGGATTTGACAGACCGTTTTGTACTGAAATGACATTTCTGATACGAACTCAAACTCGCTGTCACTCTTGAGAACTGATTATAAATACGGGCCTTAGTTTTAGAAATAAAAGCCCCCGTAACAAGAAGACAACTTTGATGGCCTCCTCTTAGACGTAAAAAAGAAACAGAAATATACATATGTATAATAACTTATAATCACCATCCAAACTTAGATATTTATTAGTACTTCTCTCTATTCTTCGTCCGATGTGCTTAAACTGAAAGAAGAGAAAATTCATATGAAATCAGAATAAAATATACCGAATATAATTTATAAACAGTAGGTTATGTACTCATACCTACCATACCTTTCGTTTTTGCAGCTGCCTTTGCATATGCTGCATTGAACTGTGCAGGGTAGACCCACCCGCCGACATGTGCAGTGCAGCGCATTGTTTCGCAGCCTTTTTTACAGCCGCAATTATTCAAATATGACAACTCACGCCATATCTCCCTGGCTTCAGACCACTGCGGTACCCAGCTATCGTTCGACGTCTTCCAACCCCAAGAGGATGGCAATGGCACAAAGGCTATCCCCAGAAATAATGGCTATGCTGGAAAAGTTCACTTGCTACCTATATGATCGGCAACCAGCACATTAATCAGTGAACTTGGTAAGCAAGGAACTTTTTGCAACCAAAAATAAACCAGTAACCAAGCATCCTATCAACATCGGCAGTCTTACAAAAACACGCGCTCCGTGTCGTGTATCAAGCGGGCCATTTATGGGGCAATGCTCTAACACTTGATGATGCCTTTGTGCCATTGCCATCCTCTTGGGGTTGGAAGACGACGAACGATAGCTGGGTACCGCAGTGGTCTGAAGCCAGGGAGATATGGCGTGAGTTGTCATATTTGGATAATTGCGGCTGTAAAAAAGGCTGCGAAACAATGCGCTGCACTGCACATGTCGGCGGGTGGGTCTACCCTGCACAGTGCAATGCAGCATATGCAAAGGCAGCTGCAAAAACGAAAAGTATGGTAGGTATGAGTACATAACCTACTGTTTATAAATTATATTAGGTATATTTTATTCTGATTTCATATGAATTTTCTCTTCTTTCAGTTTAAGCACATCGGACGAAGAATAGAGAGGAGTACTAATAAATATCTAAGTTTGGATGGTGATTATAAGTTTTTATACATATGTATATTTCTGTTTCTTTTTTACGTCTAAAAGGAGGCCATCAAAGTTGTGGGCTTTTATTTCTAAAACTAAGGCCCGTATTTATAATCAGTTCTCAAGAGTGACAGCGAGTTTGAGTTCGTATCAGAAATGTCATTTCAGTACAAAACGGTCTGTCAAATCAATACTTAATTCTTAATATTGCTCTGAATCTTGAGATCGCTTTATAAATACGAGCCTAAATTAGATAGGAAATGGAGATTTGTACATAATTAAAACCATATATAAAACAAATAACTGAAAATGTTGATTCAGAATGATATTTTAGTGTGTAGTGGTACCTTAGAGCGGTATGAAACCCTTTATGCGCGAGTCCAACTCGCACTTAGCCCGTTTTCACAGACGTCATATAATACACGATTAAATACAAATCATCTGTAATGAAAAATAATGAAATCATTGCACTTGTTTTGATTTTACGATGCATTACATCACGTGACATGAAGACGTGATGAAGGCTTTCAAAACCACGCGCTTCTTTTGTAATGCACATAATTCAAAAATTACTAGACCGATTGTCAATAATTTTTTTTTATTTTGTAGATAATATTATCAGGTTTTATTTAAATATAAAAATATGTGACCATATCATAGGATATTTCGTTGTAATTTTAACATGAACGGAAAAAATAATTGAAAAATTACATAATTTTCGTAATATTCGGCCGCCATCTTTAATTTATGAAATGATTTTTTTTCTTTTGATAAAAGGTGTCAATACGAATCGATAGACACCCCAACCACTAAAATCGGTGCAGGCGTTTTGAGTCTATTATTTTTTTAAATTATGCAGTCGCCATTTTGGAAAAGGTCCGCCATCTTGAATTCCAGTGGATGAAATTTTCATTTCCTCGAATGAAATCATTCATATTGGTCCCTAGTATCACTGTGTAAAGCGGATTGTAATCTGCCGGAAGTGCAGCTTTCGATGATCAGATCGCCGTAAGCCCTAAGACTAAGTTGTGAATCAAAGTCAGTTGTAAGTTTTATTTGACAAGAAAATAATTTTTGATCTTTAAAGTCTCAAATTCACACGCAACCAACTGACAATATGAAAAAGAATCACTGAATTCGTAGATAATCACTACTTTATACCTCTCGAACCAAATTCAAGAATAACATCTGGGAACCACATCCAATCTTTTAAGTGTAATGTACTGAAGTCTATCCAACCTAAAGCATAGTTAAAACCTACTACAATTCTATTATATTAAATTCATGTATCTATTAATTAAACTCCTAACATGGCCAATGATATCGTCTAGTACCCTATTACGTTGTGAATGTTAGTAACCCATATTCTTTTAAGTGGAAAAACAAATACAAATGAATCCTTGATACTATAACGTCTTAAAAAGTATTATTAATTATGTTATGTTAGTAAAATAATATCACAATAAAATTTCCTGTTACAACAATTCCTGTTTCGACGTAGCGTTATCAAGATACTTGCTATGTGAAATATCACTGGATGTCCAATACTAATGAGAGATTATTACATATTTTTTTTATAGTAACATTACTCAGCAAGATCACAGTTCGTCTTTTCATTCAAAATAAATGTTATAAAATTAATTGGATGTCTTTAATTCAAAAGTACTATTTATTGGTTTGTACATACTATGAACAATAGTTGTTTAAATCAAGCAAAACATACAAGCTAAACTATAACAGTTTTAATAGTCGGGTCATGTCAGTTATAGAACAAACATATTTGTTTTTGCTTTAAAATGGCCACCCCTCCTTCCGTGGCGAGGAGTTATTTTGTTTTGTGGACCCTCCTCTGATTTGCAAATACTAAGAAAGGTTATTTTATCATATTTGTCCTCTCTTATAAAATGAAATGTGAATAAGTTTAAAAAGTATTTTCCTACGGCAAATCACATTTGTCGGGGTCGGCTTTTCCTGACTGGGCCCCCGTCCAGCAACCTTCTTTTCACCTGGCTTCTATCATTTACATTTACATTCTAAGAGCCTGTGTAATTTCCAAACAACACATTGCAAAACCAAAGCTACAAGTGGGCTTTTATAAACAAATACATAAATACGTGACAATAGAGATAAATAGCAAGCTGTCCCTTAGCTTGATAGTTTATGTTTGTTCTCAAAAATGCTAAGGCTCTGTTCAAACCATGATTCTATTGATAAGCCAAAGGTGGTGAAAAGGTAATCTTTTTATAGAATTTACATTTATAATCTACTGAATTTAAATGGAACCTCAAGCTTTAAGGTCTTCCTTTAGTCTGTCTGTCAACCTTCCTACACTATGGAGTAAGTATCTTATCTCTCAAGATAATAATGCATTCTACATTATATGATAGTCTTTTCATCTTAAAGACTCAGCTTGTTCTTAAGCTGTAGCAAAATTCTTATGCTTTTTAAACTCCATTAATTAAAATTGAATCATTACATATTAAATTCTGTTAATTAGGTAAGTTAAATTTACTTTACAACTTCTATCATATTTTGTATTAAAATTGTGTTTCTTAGAGAATTAATATATTCAAACCAATAACAATAGATAAAATCTAGATTTTAGTCTTAAATCAAGATAAACAAATAGTGAATCAGCAAACATGTTTTCATAAATAATGCTTTCTCTTTTACATTTATTTTATACTGACTGAATCTTGCAGCATAAAGTTACCTGAATTTTGGTATTATTTTATGAGTTAAATTGTTTAATTAAGTACTTCCAAACAAATTGATAAACTGGATTTTGCAAAATCTTAGGGTTCTCACTCAGATTATCTCTCTGAATTATATTCTTTATGAATCTTGTTCACAAAATAGTACTCTTATCTTTATAGTAAAGAAGTAACTATTGGAATGACTTCACTCCTTGTTAAACAAGATTATCAAAGAACCAATATTTGGTGATCTGTCTAAGAATTTCCAAAATATTTCATCTTATAAAATTAATTATTTTATCAATCAAATAGTTCTAAAATTTGAAGTTAGATCCTAAGATCCTAGACCTATTACAAAACCTATTAGAAAATCACTTACGATTGATACTAACAACCTCCCTAACAAAATATTCGATCTAATTATTTCCTATTTCCTTCTATCTTGTCTAATTCCTAACAGCTACTGTGATGATTCAAACTAGGGACAGATCCCACATTTAGATTCTAAGTGTGTGGTGTGTATGTGTAGTGTTCAACTGCATCTTAGCCAAAATGCTGTGAACCCTAAGTCTAGTCGATATGTGCGAGATGAGAGGTCTCGACTTATGTACCTATTTCCTATTCCTCGGCCCTACGAGATCCCGCGCCAAAGGTTATACATGGCACCTGGATGGCCTCAGGACCTCACGTGTGTAATGTGGAAGACTGAATCAAGAATACAATGACAATTGTACATGGGCAGTACCAACGGGGCTGGTTGACACAAATCCTCATGGCAGATTGACATGATACTCCTGAACAGAGAGCTCTAAAGTCACTGACGCGACCAGATGTCCAGCTCCAATGACATCTTCAATAGCTGTTTGGATAAGATGTATAGTCGAGTCAAGAAGTGGTTACGAGAAACGATTTATACATCCAATCCCATGGATTCATACGTTTGCTAAAACAAAAGACTCTACTTTCCCCATTTCCATGTGACCTTAATGGCTGACGAACAAACAAAGCATTCACCAAGACATAGTCTCGAAAAACACTCCGCATGCACCCCTTCCAATATGATCAAATTAAGAAATTTCCACCAAAATACAACAAATGACTCTAAGAATTACACAAGAAACCACCATGAAAGCAAATCCATAATTACCAGCAAATCGTATGAACCGTGTCAAAGCCAAAAGCTTTCCTCCTCGAATTCCATCTTGTATCGACTTATATATCGTTCAGTCATGTGATCACATTTCCAGTCACATGTCTCGAAAAGTTGATCACGTGGTATCTTTTCCTCGAATATTTCGCAGTTCTAAATTCAAATATTGCCTCCGTTGTCCAGTGGTCCGAGCCACTGGCCCCGATTCAGAGATCCCGGGTTCGATAATCTTATTCAATTATTTTCTTTAAAGTTTTGATGTATTCTATCTTACTTTTCTATTGATTTATATTACTATGTAATGCAGGTTTTCTTTTTAGAGCAAGTAATGTCTCAAAAGATAAAGATTTCGTGCCTCGGAGAGCACGCTAGCTAAGTCGCCGCCTCCTACAGTGGCCGCTACACCGTCCATGTCAAATAATCCTCAGCTGCGCCACAAGACATACATACATACATACATAAATCACGCCTCCATCCCAAAAGGGTAGGCAGAGCGCAAAACGACCCAAAGTCATTCCTCCACGTCTGACAAGTTCCAGGGCCATTATAGGTGTTTATGGTAGTATATCGCCATAGCCACAGGCCACCAGCCCATCACCCAATCCGCAACACACCGAAACCCCTGAATCCCCCAGCAGATTCTCACAGCACGCCCAGGAGGAAACGCAGCTGGCACATTCTATGTTTCTCTATTGAAAAATAAGTTATTATAAATTACTGGCTGATTATACTAGACAACTACAAAAGCCATTAGGTTCAACAAAAGAAAAATAAAGAAGACCATTTGAATCACGTGATATCAATTTCCTCGAATTCTTTATCATTCCATATTCAAATAAATTACTGCCTTTACTGGCTGGTTTTGTTTCTTCAAATTATAAGTAAAATATGATCACGTGGTCTGTAAAATATGATCACGTGGTCTGTATTCTTAAGCATCGTACTTCGAAATTTAAAATTTGTTCTTTTCGCGCGTTTTCACATTTTCTAAAGGAGAATGCTATTTTTAGGTCAATAAAGGATACCGCCCAATTTCGAACTTTTATTAATTTATTTGTTAAACTAAGAATCTGGAATTAATAGCTTCAATTAGTAAATGAAAAACATACTTTCAATTAAATTAATATCTTTATTTATTTTGTAAAATAACATTACATGTATGAAATACTTATATCTATAAGGTGTTTCAGTACATTCACCCCTCTTCAAATTCAAAATGGTAAGAAGAATGGCGAATTTGAATCAATTCCTAATATAAATATGTAAAAGATTTTGCTCCTCTCTCCAAAAATGCATTTGTTATGTGTGTGTTCTATGTCCCAAATGAATAACAACCATAATGCTAAATATGAAATTCAAAATTTTTGATTACCCCAAGTTTATGAATAAAATCTATTCAACGAGGTTGAATCCCTAATCTGCGCAACGATTGGTTCGTGACGTCAATCGGATCAGAAGGTTCCAAAATATAAAAGCATTCTACCAAATCTCGCATTTTCTGATTTGAAATAGGATTCATCTATATTTTCCTGCACAAACTAACAATACCCCATAATGTCGAATCTTTTTCCATGCATAAATCGAAATAATCTATTTTAATCTCATATCTGTCATTATTTCGTTAACCATAATGGTTACTGTTAACCCATAAATACATTGCGACACAAACTTTTGAAATGAAACTAAAATTTAGTTTCTACTAGTATCTCATAATCATTGTGTCGTTTATTATGTTAAAGTTGACTGGCAAAGAAAGTGGCATCTTCCCTTTTTTTTTATTACTTTGGGTCGCAGTGAAATATGGATTGTGTAGAGAAATATCATTGGCTATTTGTTTAGTCTTAAACTCATATGAACCACTGTTAAACACAGTACCTACTTGACTTCTGTCTTAACCTAGCTCCAACAGTTCATATAAATTTATTTCCGTGTGTGGTGTTATTTAGAGAGACTTGCAATATCTTGCGGTCAAAATTAGTAAATTATGATATCTGCTTGAGCAATCCAAATTTTCACCATCAACATTCATTCATTTTCCTTTTATTGCGTCTCTTTCTCTGATTCATATACTCAATAAAACATCACAACTACCCTTAATTTTGACCTTTTATAATCTTAGAACTTTAATTTAGCTATTTTCCTATACTGAAAACACCTCTTCTGAAAAATTGAAACAAAAAAAAAACTTTGTCCTTATCATAAAATAGGTATTTTTATTATTCCTTTTAAAATTATCACATTATAGTTTGCATTACAAATTATTGTTTGTATCTTTTCAGGCTAATCTACAAAAAATGAATACCTTCAGGAATTCTCAGGACCTCACTCTTTCTTTGAATGCATGATAACATCTTATAACCTATCTACTAAAACATAAAATAAAACCTTGTGGTGCAACTGTCTCCAGTCTTTTATCATTAAATTATTTATAATTCTAATTAAGTTTTCTCAATGTCTCTGGTACATATCTGAATTTCAAATTAAAATTCTTTACTTCCAGATTTAATATAGGTAACTTATTAGCCCAATTGTATATACAATTAGTACTTATGTAATAGAATTATAAAAAAAATCTATGCTAGATTCAAGTTATTTTCTCTGACTTCTCCGGAATGCAATTCTCTAGTAATCTTAAAGTTTACTGAATTCATCAAGTCACAAATATATGCGACACCCCCCCGTTCTAACAACTCTGCAGTCACCCCTCTGTCTCAACAACCCTGCAGACACCCCTCTGTCTTAACAACCCTGCAGACACCCCTCTGTCTTAACAACCCTGCAGACACCCCTCTGTCTTAACAACCCTGCACACACCCCTCCGTCCTAACAACCCTGAAGACACCCCTCTGTTTTAATAACCCTGCAGCTATAGCGAGATTCCTAATACATACATACATAAAACCACGCTCTCATCCCCAACGGAGTAGATAGAGCAAACAATCCACACAAAGGCCGCTCCACCACGTCTGACAAGTCTTGACGGCTACCACAGATGCTTATGCACGTTGCTACAGTGTCGGCCGTCAGCTCATTGCTCAAACCGCAACACACCGAATCTTCGAATCCCTTGCTGGTTTAGCTTAGCTTAGATTTCCTTTGATTACTCTCTGGGTTTGATTCCTGAAACAATTAAATTTTATTTTACTTCCACATGTATTCTAATGCTCATAGTATTAACACTGTTTAGATGTAAAATTTACCTTGGTTTCATTGAATTGAGCAATTTTATTTGAAATAGAACAAAACAAAATCTTTGGAGGTTAAGTTTTTTTTTTTTTTTTATTTATTTATTTATTATTTTTTTTTTTATTTATCTTACCTTTTGCTGCGTTCAAGATTACATAACTATATTGATATTCTTTCTGTAATTTATAAAAAAAACGTCAATTTTTGGCGGGAATTACCACTTTCCACCATTTTTCTGCCAATTGTTAGCAAAGTCTGCGAATTGCAATTTTAAGTTTAAAATGGACTTCAAGAAACAAATCATTGCTACAGTAATGCAGTATGAATTCCTATATAACACCAAAGACCCAATGTACGCTTTTGACTCAGTAGTTAACCGAACCTGGTTAGAAATCGGCTCTTCACTAAACACTGATCGTAAGCTTTATTTTCCTACTTGTGTATAATTCTAGCATTTCATTATAATCTCCTTGATACTATTATCTCTGACTCTTTTGTTTCAGCTATGGAATGCAAAAGAATATGGGAGGAAATTGAAGGCAGCTACAACTTGGACTTAGCTATTAATAGCATTTGTCCAAGCCATGAAATTCTTTTTGCCACAGAATTATCATTCCTTAAACCATACATCATCAGTCCATCCGGTTCACACTGCTCCACACCCACCATTCCAGCTCCAGCTCAAAACTCCTCAGCACCTACTCCTACCACAACTCAAAACTCCACAGCTTCTCTGCCGATCATACAACCCCTCCCATATGGGACAATTTTTTTGGGTCCCCCTTCAACTAATTCTAATTCAATATTCTTAACCTTGGAAGACACTTTATTCTTTAGATTCTTAGAGCTAAAGTTTTTGAACTTGTCTCCAAGGTCCCGTATCGTTGCTCGCAGTCAATTATTGGATGCAATAGATAATATTGACTAAGTTCCAATTTGTATTTTGCTTTATTTATTTATTTTTAATATAGTTTTTTTTTCTTCATAATTCCTTTTTTTATTTTAAACTTTCATTTAGTTGTTTTCCTTTATTACCTGAAACTATTAATTAAATAATCATGACAATCAGATACAGAAGAATACTCCCTGTACTACTTACTTTATTTAACTAATCAATTCCTTATCACCTAGCTCAGTTCTCCTCTGATCTAAAGGTTCTAGTTCTAAGGCGGTTAACACACTGTTTTCACTCTGCGTTACGCCGCGGCGCATGGTGCAGTGTGAACATCGAATAATTTTCCTCTGGATGCGTTCATGGTGTATAATTTTTTTTTTAAATACTAGTCTTTCTGCTAAAATAATTTTATGGTAATTTTAATTTTGAGATTTACAATTTGAATTGTTACACAACTACTACCTTACTATTCACTATTACCTTAGTCATTAAAGTTCACTGTACCTTGAACTTATATCTTCTACATGTTACCTTTTACAAAACCTTTATCTGAGTTACTCTGTACCTTGAACTTATACCTTCTACATGTTACCTCTTACAAAACCTTTACCTAAATTACCTTTCTGAAACACAAAAACATGTAATAATTAGTTTTATCTTTTCAATTATGTTCATTTCTAAACAGCATTTGATTTTATTTTAGGAAAGCCGCCCTTCTCCCCATTAACTAAGTTTAATCTAGTCAATTTTAATTTTCAATTCACAAATGATCTTAAAATAATTTCTAGCATTTTTTTTTTTTAAATTAATAAAATTAACTTTAAGGTATAAACTTAGTTAAGCTTTCCCCGTTGCCCAACAAGTTACTTTTATTTCGTTGGTTTTTTTTTTTTATTAATACATTTTATTTCATTTTAAATTAATTTCACATTAACTTTTCCAAACTTAACTAAATTAAATTAAGAATTGAGTAATCAATAAATTCATATTTTATATATCACCTATTACGTAACTTTACTAAATAATCAAGACATTAATTTCTCTAGTCTGTGACTTAACTTAAAAAAAGAAAACTAAACATTTTATTGAAATTATTTCTTTTAACTTTTAAAATATAATTAAATCATAAGCAATTAAATCTTAAACTTGAATCTTAAATTCTACAGAAAATATACTAAATTAAAATTCTTACTTTAAGAGATTACTCTTAATAATTAACTATTTTTTTTAGTCTCCCCAAACCAACCTCAACTTAGGTATAATACCGTGACAAAAGAATTGTGTTGTACTTCCCTTTAATTAGTTTTGTTTTAGGATCTACTAAAACGTATACATTAACATATGGGTTTGAAGCTATTACATAAGGTCCATCATATAATGGCTCGAATTTCTTTGTTATCTTTTGATTTGCATCTGACTTATTTAACCGCCTTATTTTTACCAAATCACCTATCTGATATTGGATTAATCTATATCTCTGGTTAAATTTTCGTTTCCGACTTTCACTTGCTGTCTTAAGATTTTCCTTAACCTCTTCCCTTATCTTGTCAACATCTGCTATTTCTTTATTTATCTCCATAACTGAGTCAAAGGTAATTCTAGGTCCTTCTCCATACATAATTTCACAGGGTGTGAATCCAGTACTCTCATGATAAGTGTTATTATATAAATCTTCTATCTTAGGCAGAATCGAAACCCATCCCCTATGATTTTGTCTGCAGTAGGTTCTAAACAAACGACCCAATTCCTTATTCACTCGTTCTGTCGTATTGGTCTGGGATTCCGAACAGTTGTGTACGTAACTCTTACTCCCAGCCCGTGTCATTTCCTCTTTCCACAAATTACTAGCAAACTGCGAACCATTATCTGATAAAATCACCTTCGTTTGATTATTTCAAAGAACTTCTTCACTCTTCCTACAACTGATCGTGCCGTTGCTTTTCTTAATTCATAAAATTTTACAAATTTACTGAATGAGTCCTGTATTACCAGTATGTAGTTCATTCCAAACTGTCCAGTAGGAAGAGGCCCATAAAGGTCTACCATCACTAGATCTCCAATTCCTTTGGTAACTATTGATTGACAAGGCCCTACGAACTTCACATGGTTGCTTTTGGTCACCTGACAATCATGACAACTCCTGATCTGCTCTTTATCATATTCGTGGTACCTTTCCAGAAAAACCTGTCTTTAATATATTTTGAAACTTTATATATTCCTTGATGACCCATTTCTAAATGAATTTGACTTATTACTTCTTTTCTTAATTGTTCCGGCAAATATAACAACTTCTTCTCTGAATTGGGAGGAGTGTAATACAATTTGTTATTTTCCATAAAAAACTGTCCTTTAATCTGCTCTCCTAAATCTTCCTTCTTCCTTAATTTCTCCTGTATTTCAAATATATTAAAGACAGGTTTTTCTGGAAAGGTACCACGAATATGATAAAAGAGCAGATCAGGAGTTGTCATGATTGTCAGGTGACCAAAAGCAACCATGTGAAGTTCGTAGGGCCTTGTCAATCAATAGTTACCAAAGGAATTGGAGATCTAGTGATGTAGACCTTTATGGGCCTCTTCCTACTGGACAGTTTGGAATGAACTACATACTGGTAATAACAGGACTCATTCAGTAAATTTGTAAATTTTATGAATTAAGAAAAGCAACGGCACGATCAGTTGTAGGAAGAGTGAAGAAGTTCTTTGAAATAATCAAACCGAAGGTGATTTTATCAGATAATGGTTCGCAGTTTGCTAGTAATTTGTGGAAAGAGGAAATGACACGGGCTGGAGTAAGAGTTACGTACACAACTGTTCGGAATCCCAGACCCAATACGACAGAACGAGTGAATAAGGAATTGGGTCGTTTGTTTAGAACCTACTGCAGACAAAATCATAGGGGATGGGTTTCGATTCTGCCTAAGATAGAAGATTTATATAATAACACTTATCATGAGAGTACTGATTCACACCCTGTGAAATTATGTATGGAGAAGGACCTAGAATTACCTTTGACTCAGTTATGGAGATAAATAAAGAAATAGCAGATGTTGACAAGATAAGGGAAGAGGTTAAGGAAAATCTTAAGACAGCAAGTGAAAGTCGGAAACGAAAATTTAACCAGAGATATAGATTAATCCAATATCAGATAGGTGATTTGGTAAAAATAAGGCGGTTAAATAAGTCAGATGCAAATCAAAAGATAACAAAGAAATTCGAGCCATTATATGATGGACCTTATGTAATAGCTTCAAACCCATATGTTAATGTATACGTTTTAGGTAGATCCTAAAACAAAACTAATTAAAGGGAAGTACAACACAATCTTTTGTCACGGTATTATACCTAAGTTGAGGTTGGTTTGGGGAGACTAAAAAAAATAGTTAATTATTAAGAGTAATCTCTTAAAGTAAGAATTTTAATTTAGTATATTTTCTGTAGAATTTAAGATTCAAGTTTAAGATTTAATTGCTTATGATTTAATTATATTTTAAAAAGTTAAAAGAAATAATTTCAATAAAATGTTTAGTTTTCTTTTTTTAAGTTAAGTCACAGACTAGAGAAATTAATGTCTTGATTATTTAGTAAAGTTACGTAATAGGTGATATATAAAATATGAATTTATTGATTACTCAATTCTTAATTTAATTTAGTTAAGTTTGGAAAAGTTAATGTGAAATTAATTTAAAATGAAATAAAATGTATTAATAAAAAAAAAAAACCAACGAAATAAAAGTAACTTGTTGGGGCAACGGGGAAAGCTTAACTAAGTTTATACCTTAAAGTTAATTTTATTAATTTAAAAAAAAAAAATGCTAGAAATTATTTTAAGATCATTTGTGAATTGAAAATTAAAATTGACTAGATTAAACTTAGTTAATGGGGAGAAGGGCGGCTTTTCCTAAAATAAAATCAAATGCTGTTTAGAAATGAACATAATTGAAAAGATAAAACTAATTATTACATGTTTTTGTGTTTCAGAAAGGTAATTTAGGTAAAGGTTTTGTAAGAGGTAACATGTAGAAGGTATAAGTTCAAGGTACAGAGTAACTCAGATAAAGGTTTTGTAAAAGGTAACATGTAGAAGATATAAGTTCAAGGTACAGTGAACTTTAATGACTAAGGTAATAGTGAATAGTAAGTAGTAGTTGTGTAACAATTCAAATTGTAAATCTCAAAATTAAAATTACCATAAAATTATTTTAGCAGAAAGACTAGTATTTAAAAAAAAAATTATACACCATGAACGCATCCAGAGGAAAATTATTCGATGTTCACACTGCACCATGCGCCGCGGCGTAACGCAGAGTGAAAACAGTGTGTTAACCGCCTTAGAACTAGAACCTTTAGATCAGAGGAGAACTGAGCTAGGTGATAAGGAATTGATTAGTTAAATAAAGTAAGTAGTACAGGGAGTATTCTTCTGTATCTGATTGTCATGATTATTTAATTAATAGTTTCAGGTAATAAAGGAAAACAACTAAATGAAAGTTTAAAATAAAAAAAGGAATTATGAAGAAAAAAAAACTATATTAAAAATAAATAAATAAAGCAAAATACAAATTGGAACTTAGTCAATATTATCTATTGCATCCAATAATTGACTGCGAGCAACGATACGGACCT
>JARACY010005668.1:0-20834 GCA_029255725.1 Scrobipalpa atriplicella | reverse complement strand
GTATTGTGCAGATCTGTTTTCATTGGAGTCCGTCATACAAATGACCTACAGGATACACAAGGGCCTAAACAGTTAATCGCGTCGCGGCCGCCTTGAGGGAATCACGCACAATGTGGTCGGGTATTTTGAGTATTTTGCTGTTGGTTTTTTGCGTGTGCTGTTTCGCGTTGTCGCCTCAGTGCAGAAATGAAAGGGGAGAGCCGGTTGATTGGTAAGTCAGTCTTTTTATATAAATTCTAGTTCTTTATAGTGTTTTTTTAAAAACATAATGCATGTTTAGAATGTTGTGGCGAAAGGACCATTCTCTTTTAAAATTAGTACTGCACTGCACTATATGATCCTAAAGCCAAAGCTTAGCATTTCCTACTGTTTTCAAATAAATAACTCGACTAATATTTATTTAATGTTTTTTTTACATGTATCCTTTGTTTATATTATGTTTTCCTTTGTTTTTATAATAATTATAATAATAATTAATCCTGTTTGAACTGAATAAACAACTTACAGGATAAAGTTAAAATTGTGCCACAAAATAATTTGAAAATAAAGTAATCAATTTAAATATGTAATGTAATGTAATATCGAATTCGTAGTTCACTACAAAAACAGGTTTATGTTATGACTAAGTCTATTTTGATGTTGGGTTGAGTCATAGATTTATCTACTTCTAAATTATTGAGAACGAGAAGCTCCTAGATATTTTCTGTAGGCAATTTACATTCTAGTAGAATATAGTTTCAATTCCAAGAATCCAATTTTATAAAGTCACTCGAGTAATGACATAATTATACGAATTTAACTTTTAAATTAAAGTGGTATCTAAGAAAATTGATAGCAACTATAAGTGCAACTGAATAAAAGTTGCATTGAACTGAATCAAACGGAAAAAACTCCAATTAATGTAACGAAATACATGTGATTAAAATTACTCATGTATATTAAAAATGCAGTATCATGGAGGAATATGACTAATATACAAAATGTAGATCATAATATCCAATGACAGTCAAAAATTGCTCTCGAAATAATTCAAAACAGCTTAAGAATTTTATACGATCCACTACAGGTAAAAATACCTGCAGACCCCGTGTCTACCAACCAATAAAGAAAAAAAAAAACATTTTATTAAGGGTTTTTGACCTTACCTTAAAGGCATGGCATATAACAAAGGATTTTTTATTACCTTTACATACCTTTACCAAAATGTGTTCAATCAAATGCTCTTTTGTGTGCAGGGTACTAGAAATTCTTTCTTACCAATGATCAACGAAAAAAAAAATGGGAACGATAAAAAAAAGTCGCTTCTCTCTCCATACAACTTACTTACTACTCTCCTCTCCTTTTCTACTCCATACTACTACTTTTCTTATAATTTTTTTTGTTTACCGTTTTTTTTTGGTAGGTAGTGAAAGTTTGTCGTCATCTGAGCACCCAATTAGTTTGCGTACTGATCTACTGACTAAACATAACCCTGTATTTATAAGCCGTGCGGCTCGCTTCGTGATTGGTCCGCCTTGCATGCGTGCTCGCTCTACCTAATAGGGAGTGAGCGAGAACGCATGCGAGCGTCGGCCATTTATAGATGGTTTCTTTATGTGCACGGGTTATACCAGTATTTACTTTCCGCTAGGTTCTACGTGTACAAATTACCAAGAGAGAAGAATCACCTGAACCCCCTGGTCAGAAGGGGGGTTGCTTACATGCACCTGACCCCCTCAAAACTCCGGGGGGGCTGGATCATGTCAGAGCTGTCCATAAATGACCCCCGCTCTATGGTGGGCCGCACCATGGCGCCACTCTATCAGGTAATAAGAAGAATTGTTTTCAGTTTGGTTAGGACAATGCAGGCTCTAGTGAGGAAAGGGGGTTGCCTATATGCACCTGACCCTCTCAAAATTACGAGGGGGTTGGATCATGTCAGAGCTGTCCATAAAATTCTTAAGCTGTTTTGAATTATTTCGAGAGCAATTTTTGACTGTCATTGGATATTATGATCTACATTTTGTATATTAGTCATATTCCTCCATGATACTGCATTTTTAATATACATGAGTAATTTTAATCACATGTATTTCGTTACATTAATTGGAGTTTTTTCCGTTTGATTCAGTTCAATGCAACTTTTATTCAGTTGCACTTATAGTTGCTATCAATTTTCTTAGATACCACTTTAATTTAAAAGTTAAATTCGTATAATTATGTCATTACTCGAGTGACTTTATAAAATTGGATTCTTGGAATTGAAACTATATTCTACTAGAATGTAAATTGCCTACAGAAAATATCTAGGAGCTTCTCGTTCTCAATAATTTAGAAGTAGATAAATCTATGACTCAACCCAACATCAAAATAGACTTAGTCATAACATAAACCTGTTTTTGTAGTGAACTACGAATTCGATATTACATTACATTACATATTTAAATTGATTACTTTATTTTCAAATTATTTTGTGGCACAATTTTAACTTTATCCTGTAAGTTGTTTATTCAGTTCAAACAGGATTAATTATTATTATAATTATTATAAAAACAAAGGAAAACATAATATAAACAAAGGATACATGTAAAAAAAACATTAAATAAATATTAGTCGAGTTATTTATTTGAAAACAGTAGGAAATGCTAAGCTTTGGCTTTAGGATCATATAGTGCAGTGCAGTACTAATTTTAAAAGAGAATGGTCCTTTCGCCACAACATTCTAAACATGCATTATGTTTTTAAAAAACACTATAAAGAACTAGAATTTATATAAAAAGACTGACTTACCAATCAACCGGCTCTCCCCTTTCATTTCTGCACTGAGGCGACAACGCGAAACAGCACACGCAAAAAACCAACAGCAAAATACTCAAAATACCCGACCACATTGTGCGTGATTCCCTCAAGGCGGCCGCGACGCGATTAACTGTTTAGGCCCTTGTGTATCCTGTGATCTAATGCAACAACAATCGACTTTATTTACATAACATAAGGTGTGATATTGTGTAATGTATTGTGCAGATCTGTTTTCATTGGAGTCCGTCATACAAATGACCTAAGGATCCTTTGTTTGCGTGAGAGGGGAGAAGCCAGTTGCGTTCTTCCGTTCTATTGCGTTGCTTTTCACTACGACTATTTTATAAACAAAAAAAAACTAAATAAGTAACATACACACCAAAAAAAACTAAAACGACGCCGCAAAACGCACACATTTATTAAAAAAAAACATCAACAAACAAAATACCAAGTATCCGCTATAATATGAACTGCAACAAATACCAGGATTCCATAAGTATCAAATAATAATAAACAAAGCAACGCAATAGAACGGAAGAACGCAACTGGCTTCTCCCCTCTCACGCAAACAAAGGATCCTTAGGTCATTTGTATGACGGACTCCAATGAAAACAGATCTGCACAATACATTACACAATATCACACCTTATGTTATGTAAATAAAGTCGATTGTTGTTGCATTAGATCACAGGATACACAAGGGCCTAAACAGTTAATCGCGTCGCGGCCGCCTTGAGGGAATCACGCACAATGTGGTCGGGTATTTTGAGTATTTTGCTGTTGGTTTTTTGCGTGTGCTGTTTCGCGTTGTCGCCTCAGTGCAGAAATGAAAGGGGAGAGCCGGTTGATTGGTAAGTCAGTCTTTTTATATAAATTCTAGTTCTTTATAGTGTTTTTTTAAAAACATAATGCATGTTTAGAATGTTGTGGCGAAAGGACCATTCTCTTTAAAATTAGTACTGCACTGCACTATATGATCCTAAAGCCAAAGCTTAGCATTTCCTACTGTTTTCAAATAAATAACTCGACTAATATTTATTTAATGTTTTTTTTACATGTATCCTTTGTTTATATTATGTTTTCCTTTGTTTTTATAATAATTATAATAATAATTAATCCTGTTTGAACTGAATAAACAACTTACAGGATAAAGTTAAAATTGTGCCACAAAATAATTTGAAAATAAAGTAATCAATTTAAATATGTAATGTAATGTAATATCGAATTCGTAGTTCACTACAAAAACAGGTTTATGTTATGACTAAGTCTATTTTGATGTTGGGTTGAGTCATAGATTTATCTACTTCTAAATTATTGAGAACGAGAAGCTCCTAGATATTTTCTGTAGGCAATTTACATTCTAGTAGAATATAGTTTCAATTCCAAGAATCCAATTTATAAAGTCACTCGAGTAATGACATAATTATACGAATTTAACTTTTAAATTAAAGTGGTATCTAAGAAAATTGATAGCAACTATAAGTGCAACTGAATAAAAGTTGCATTGAACTGAATCAAACGGAAAAAACTCCAATTAATGTAACGAAATACATGTGATTAAAATTACTCATGTATATTAAAAATGCAGTATCATGGAGGAATATGACTAATATACAAAATGTAGATCATAATATCCAATGACAGTCAAAAATTGCTCTCGAAATAATTCAAAACAGCTTAAGAATTTTATGGACAGCTCTGACATGATCCAACCCCCTCGTAATTTTGAGAGGGTCAGGTGCATATAGGCAACCCCCTTTCCTCACTAGAGCCTGCATTGTCCTAACCAAACTGAAAACAATTCTTCTTATTACCTGATAGAGTGGCGCCATGGTGCGGCCCACCATAGAGCGGGGGTCATTTATGGACAGCTCTGACATGATCCAGCCCCCCCGGAGTTTTGAGGGGGTCAGGTGCATGTAAGCAACCCCCCTTCTGACCAGGGGGTTCAGGTGATTCTTCTCTCTTGGTAATTTGTACACGTAGAACCTAGCGGAAAGTAAATACTGGTATAACCCGTGCACATAAAGAAACCATCTATAAATGGCCGACGCTCGCATGCGTTCTCGCTCACTCCCTATTAGGTAGAGCGAGCACGCATGCAAGGCGGACCAATCACGAAGCGAGCCGCACGGCTTATAAATACAGGGTTATGTTTAGTCAGTAGATCAGTACGCAAACTAATTGGGTGCTCAGATGACGACAAACTTTCACTACCTACCAAAAAAAAACGGTAAACAAAAAAATTATAAGAAAAGTAGTAGTATGGAGTAGAAAAGGAGAGGAGAGTAGTAAGTAAGTTGTATGGAGAGAGAAGCGACTTTTTTTTTATCGTTCCCATTTTTTTTTTCGTTGATCATTGGTAAGAAAGAATTTCTAGTACCCTGCACACAAAAGAGCATTTGATTGAACACATTTTGGTAAAGGTATGTAAAGGTAATAAAAAATCCTTTGTTATATGCCATGCCTTTAAGGTAAGGTCAAAAACCCTTAATAAAATGTTTTTTTTTTTCTTTATTGGTTGGTAGACACGGGGTCTGCAGGTATTTTTACCTGTAGTGGATCGTATAAAATTCTTAAGCTGTTTTGAATTATTTCGAGAGCAATTTTTGACTGTCATTGGATATTATGATCTACATTTTGTATATTAGTCATATTCCTCCATGATACTGCATTTTTAATATACATGAGTAATTTTAATCACATGTATTTCGTTACATTAATTGGAGTTTTTTCCGTTTGATTCAGTTCAATGCAACTTTTATTCAGTTGCACTTATAGTTGCTATCAATTTTCTTAGATACCACTTTAATTTAAAAGTTAAATTCGTATAATTATGTCATTACTCGAGTGACTTTATAAAATTGGATTCTTGGAATTGAAACTATATTCTACTAGAATGTAAATTGCCTACAGAAAATATCTAGGAGCTTCTCGTTCTCAATAATTTAGAAGTAGATAAATCTATGACTCAACCCAACATCAAAATAGACTTAGTCATAACATAAACCTGTTTTTGTAGTGAACTACGAATTCGATATTACATTACATTACATATTTAAATTGATTACTTTATTTTCAAATTATTTTGTGGCACAATTTTAACTTTATCCTGTAAGTTGTTTATTCAGTTCAAACAGGATTAATTATTATTATAATTATTATAAAAACAAAGGAAAACATAATATAAACAAAGGATACATGTAAAAAAAACATTAAATAAATATTAGTCGAGTTATTTATTTGAAAACAGTAGGAAATGCTAAGCTTTGGCTTTAGGATCATATAGTGCAGTGCAGTACTAATTTTAAAAGAGAATGGTCCTTTCGCCACAACATTCTAAACATGCATTATGTTTTTAAAAAAACACTATAAAGAACTAGAATTTATATAAAAAGACTGACTTACCAATCAACCGGCTCTCCCCTTTCATTTCTGCACTGAGGCGACAACGCGAAACAGCACACGCAAAAAACCAACAGCAAAATACTCAAAATACCCGACCACATTGTGCGTGATTCCCTCAAGGCGGCCGCGACGCGATTAACTGTTTAGGCCCTTGTGTATCCTGTGATCTAATGCAACAACAATCGACTTTATTTACATAACATAAGGTGTGATATTGTGTAATGTATTGTGCAGATCTGTTTTCATTGGAGTCCGTCATACAAATGACCTAAGGATCCTTTGTTTGCGTGAGAGGGGAGAAGCCAGTTGCGTTCTTCCGTTCTATTGCGTTGCTTTGTTTATTATTATTTGATACTTATGGAATCCTGGTATTTGTTGCAGTTCATATTATAGCGGATACTTGGTATTTTGTTTGTTGATGTTTTTTTTTAATAAATGTGTGCGTTTTGCGGCGTCGTTTTAGTTTTTTTTGGTGTGTATGTTACTTATTTAGTTTTTTTTTGTTTATAAAATAGTCGTAGTGAAAAGCAACGGAACAAAAGAAAATAACGCAGTTAGAATAGTACTATAAATTATTATGATAACTATTGATTTTTCAGGGTTTTTGTAAGTAGTCATTTAGATTAACATTTTATTGTAATAGGTAAGTAGTAGATAAATTAAATGTATTCAAACGAAAAGTTCATAAAATATGGCATTTATTATGAGTAAAAAAATAATTCGGTGTAAAAGAAAACAAGTGATTCAGACTTATAAAATATTTAACAATGCATATTTTGTAATAAATAATAAACTTACATACTTATACTTGTATACATACTTAATAATGGAATAGGAAGACATTTGATTTCTTACAGTATTATAAAAATAAGTTGATTTTAGATACATTTTAAACTTATAGTTATAGTTATAAACTTGAATGATCAATAAATAGTCGACGTTACGTAGTTACTAAAGTTATAAGTTGCGCTTGCGCATAAATAACAAGTTTGGCCTTGCTCCTGATTAAAGTTTTGATTTTTAGATATCGAACTCATTTCAAGTGTATTTGACTACACTATTTTATATTTAAAAGAAAGAGAAGACTTATCGTTTCAAAGTGCGTGATTTTAAAAGATTTTTAGTATCTCTATTCTTTTTGTAAAATATGACAGATTTTTATTCAGGTTTTGTAAAACCGTATAGCAATGTCTTTGTTGGCCCATTCAACCCGACTAAGCAAAGACAGACATTTTTAAAATTGAAAAAGTCTTGACCGATTTCAACGACCAAAAAACGACATTACAACACAAGCAGTTATTGTATTGAGAACTTCTTTAGCGGCGTTGGGATGACTTTTTGGGATGGGTAAAAAAATTTAAACTCGCGACAGACCAGAGTTTTGTCAAACAGAGGCCAAGTAAATGGTCGATCGCGTCAGACCAGAGTTGCGTTTTAGAAACCTACTAGCGCCATCTGTTGAAACATGGAAAGAAAATGAGTTTTTTTTACTGTTTTATTATTCAGGGATTCAGGTAAGGCTTCGATCGAGTCTACCGTTAATGTTCAAGTTCTCACTTCTGCCGACACTCCCGGAGTGCAAACCGTATTTTTTTATGACGCACGATGTTTTAAAATGCAATTCTTAAAAACTATTTTTTTACTGTTGAGTAGGCATAGAAACAGCCGCCTGGGTATGGGAAACATCTCCCTCCCTCCACAGCGAAACTACCGTCTTCAACTCCGTGTAGAAGTCAACACCTTGCTTGCCACAGAAGTGGTTGGTACCTAGGAAAGAACCACGAGTACCAGTGAAGGAAAACATGGATAATGGGACGGGAATGGGGACATTTACACCCACTTGGCCGACATCGATTTCTGAGGCAAATTTCCTTGCTGTTGCGCCGTTGGTTGTAAAGATGGCGGTACCGTTGCCGTAGGGGTTGTTATTGATCATTTTAATGGCGTCATCTACTGTATCAGCGGTTAAACAAATCAGTACCGGCCCGAAGATTTCCTCCCTGTAGCATTCCATGGAAGGAGTGACGTCAGTAAGGACGGTTGGGCCGACGAAGTTGCCTTTTTCGAAGCCGGAGACTTTAACGCTGCGCCCGTCTAGTGCCAGCTTGGCGCCTTCCTTCACACCTAGGGAAACAAATGGGAGATTAGAATCGATTTTAGATTTGAAATATAATGATTTTCGATTAGAATTTTTACTGATACTTTCAAAATTAAATATGTAACCTAAACTACAGTTTTTTTTTTGCAACTTTTGCGTGCATTAAGGCCTTTTTTAATCCGTATTACTTACCGGACTCGACAAGCCTCAAAATCCTCTCTTTAGCGTGTGTGGAGATGACAGGTCCCACGTCGGTGCCGGGCACGTGACCAGCATTCACCTTCAAAGCCTTTGCGCGTTCCACTAGGTCCGGGATAAATTCCTTGGCTGAACCTGTGGGTGAAAAATAATGCTATAGTAGTCGGTTTTTTTTTTATTTGGATATGTCGACGAGCTTGCTTCGCTTGCGTAGTCTATTGGGTCAACTCTAGTGATATATCGAGCTCGCTTCGCTCGCGTAGTCTTTTGAGTCTACTGTGGTAATATGTTTAGCTCGCTTCGCTCTAGTCACCTCTAGTAACATGCTGAGCTCGCTTCGTTCACGTAGTGTACCTATTGAATCAAATTTCATGATGTGTAGAGCTCGTTTCGCTCGCGTTGTGTATTGATAATTTTGTGAGTTGTCGTGCTTGCTTCGCTCGCGTAGTGTATTGATTAAATTGCCGTGATAATTATGTAGAGCTAGCTTCGCTTGCGTAGTCTATTGATTCAACTTACGTGATAAGAGTAACATTTATATCCAGCTCGCCACGCTCGCTTAGTATATTGATTCAGCTTTCCAGCGATGTCTTTATCAGGATTAGTATTTTTCCTGGTGGCGCATAAATGACACTATACTGACCTACAAACACCGCTGTACTGAGAGCATGCATCTCCTAGTTTGCGTCAGGAATTATTACGCCGTGGTTCTTATAGGGGTGATATTATGTTATATGGTATAATGCTTTAGGGTAATACTGACCTTCTTATCAAATGGGTATTTTGAGTCAACGTATGACCTGATATATTAAACCTTTTCTGATCTAAAGGCGTCTGACGCAGTTTCAAAAACAGACCGATACGGAACGTGCCCTCCGAAGCACGGAATACGAACCTACGAACACGGCAGTGCTGAGAGCCATGCACCTCTGTCCCGCGGCTCCGAAGGCGGCGCCGGCCAGCTGGTTGAGGGTATGCTCCTTGTTGGCATCAGGCATTATGACTCCGTGGTTCTTCGCGCCCATGTTGCATTGTACGCGTTTGCCTGCGGAAATAGAAGAGCAATGTTATTAATTTATAAATTTGCATACAATTGGGGCTTTGAATAATTTTCAAAACTTTATTTCAGAAACGCCAATTGCTACAGCGAGAAGAAAAGGGAATTGCAAGCACGAAATAATACGACTAGAATTTCCTTCTTTATTCGCTCTAACTGCGACTAGATATAATTGGAGCCTTCCCATACAGTCTGCAAGAGAATCCAAAACTGAACTCCTGAAACCCTGACGTTACCTGCAGCTGAAGCCCTCTGGTAGATGTGTTTCCCGGCGGCGTCTCCTCCAACGAAGGACACAGCTTTGATGTCTGGTTTGTCACACAGGAAGTTCACCACATCGTGGGTTCCGTGGACCACCTGAAACAAATATACGTTATACTCTTAGGCCCGTATTTATAATCAGCTCTCAAGAGTGACAGCGAGTTTGAGTTTGAATCAGAAATGTCATTTCAGTACACACTCTGTCTCAAACTTGAGATCGCTTTTTAAATACGAGCCTTACATTTTTCGCTCTAACGTGAATTCGCTATTAAAATGATTCGATCTACAGTTCTGCCGCACTATATTCTGTATAACATAGCTTGATCTTTTTGACAGATGTCAAACACATACTGTTATGAAGGAGTCTCTTTCGCACCTGTGTGTTTTGATATTTCCTACCTGCTGTCAAAAAAATCAAGCTATGTTGTACAGAGTATACCATGAATCGATCTATCGTTCGTCAAACTTGAGTATCGCACTCTGATAATGCAGTTTTTAAGTATGTAATAGCTCACGTTGAAGAAACCATTTCATATTTCGACCTATGTTCCTTGGGGAAAGTTGTTCAGTTTCATGACTAGGTTCACTGCCTAAAGTTTGGTCAGCATTTTTTTTACATACATACATATAATCACGCCTTTATCCCTAATGGGGTAGGCAGAGCGTAAACGACCTACAAAAAGGTCGTTCCGCCACGTCTGACAAATTTTGAGGGTTATTCCAGATGGTATTCTTAGTATCTGTATATTGCTATTATTGACAGGTTTTCAGCCCATCGCCTAAATTACAATACTAAAACCCTCATATCCCTTAGCTGATTTTTACAGCATGCCCGGGAGGAGATGCAGCTGGCACATTCTATGTTTTTCTATCACTCCCAGTCCAGCATGGAAGTCACATTTTTTTTACACCCAGTATTTATTATTGTCTGCTTACATTGACGACGCCAGGTGGAGCGCCGGCCTCCTGCAGCAGCTCCATCATCATGACGGTGGCGCCAGGGTCCTGCTCTGAAGGCTTGATGATGCAGGTGTTGCCGGTCACCAGCGCGGGGGGAAACATCCACAGGGGAATCATCACCGGGAAGTTGAAGGCGGCCACACCTAGAAATCAAACCCATTACTGAACTTTAGTCTTTAATTTTGATTTTATTCATTCTAAAGGCCGCTACACACTATGCCGCCGGCAAGGCCGTACCCGTCTTTCAGAGGAAGCCACCATGTGTGTAGTAGGCTTAACTAAACCTTCTTAAATTCTTAACTATGAATCACCAAGTTAGAAACCATTTGCGGCTCAAGACAATAGGGTTAGATTGAGATTGATCAGGTCTTAGCATTGAAAAGGTTTATTCAGGCTTCGAGTTGTGGACCTGTGAAGCGTCAAAAATCAGCAAGCTTTAAAAAAAGTAGTATTACTGCTGGAAAAGTAGTATAACTGCTGAAAAGTTCGAGTCTTTGTGCCAGTTAGTGAGACCTAGGCTCGTATTTATAAAGCGATCTCAAGATTGAGAGCAATATTAAGTATTGATTTGACAGGTCGTTTTGTACTGATGTGACATTTCTGATACGAACTCAAATTCGCTGTCACTCTTGAGAGCTGATTGTAAATACGGCCCCTAGTCGACGTAGTGTACAAAATAAACTACAATTTACGTACCAGCAACAACTCCGAGTGGGGTCTTATAGCTGTGTGTGTCCATGTCTTTAGCAATGTTCTGGATGCAGTCCCCCAACTGAAGAGTTGTGATGCTGCAGCAGTGTTCCACCAGCTCTGAAATAAGATATAAATATTTAATCATCTTTCTTATCGCTTAGGGACCACAAAATGCTCCTTTTACAAATATAATTAATTAGCTTTCTTACAGCTGTTTCTGCCGCTGCTAAATAAGTTTTCCCGTGAGAATAATGTGGTACCTAGGTACATGCCCGCGATAAAAAGTAGCCTGTATCTCATATCATAATATGTGTGCCAAGTTTCATCTCGATCCGTTTAGTAGAAACCACGGGTAAAAGCTAGGTCTAAACAGTAAGTAATGAAAATCTAAGATTTGTTTTTTTTTTAAATACGGATGATGAAATATTCTGAATTGTTCAGATTGGTTTGTTTTAGTACGTAAATAAGTATGTTCATGACATTTATCTTATCAAGCACTGTCTAAGAATAACAACATGATGATATTGTTCATTTTCGCTCGTCTTGATAACAAACCATGTGGTAATTTTATCAAATAATAATTTAGATTTACATATTCTACATAAAACAAATAATTTCGCTTTGTGAAAATAAACTTCATGTCGTTAATTTAGGTTTTTCGAAAGTAATTTTTCATATTTTATATCGTAGGCCGAGATAAAGAAAACAAGTTTCACATTATTTCGTATGTTTTAATTAATTTTCTTTGTGATCTTGTGGTATGAACCAAGGGACTGTCTCACCTGATTGTATGACAAATAAAATAATTACGTGCTTTTTTTGGAAGAAACATTCAAATGACAAAGTGTGAAAACATTTTTCATAAGTCATAGAACAACAGTTGTTTAGAAACATGGGAAGTACTCCAATACTCAAAGGTTGCCTGGAAGAAATTGCTACCCTAGCAATAAGGCCGCCTGTGTTGTACTACTTTTATTTTCTGTTTTTTTGTATCTTTAATTATTTTTTGGTGCAATAAAGAATTTTTGTATTGTATTGTATTGTATTGAAGTTTGCACTCATGTTCCAAAGATCCTGTAGAAGTTTTTTTACTCATGACATGACTTAAAAAAAAAGGTTGTACTTACGAATGCCTCTCAACACATCTCCCTCAGCGTCGGCAATGGTTTTGCCCTGTTCCTCTGTGATCTTCGCCGCCAGCTTGCTGTGGTTCTCGCGCAGCAGACGTGCGAACCTGAAAGAAATTGGTATGTATTACTTTAAAATTATTTTGCTAAACAGAAATAAATACCAGTAAGAGGTTATAGTAGGTAGTCTATGCGTCTAAGGCTCGTTTTTATAAAGCGATCTCAAGATTGAGAGCAATATTAAGTATGGATTTGACAGGTCGTTTTGTACTGAACTGACATTTCTGTCACACTTGAGAGCTGATTATCAATACGGGCCTCAGTATCCCTCGCTTAGATCATAATCTTCAGAAGAATACAATACTTTTAAATTAAAAAGTTTTCAACACCAATTTAGGTCCCAAGTATTTTGAAAATCTCTAACTGACAGGATTAAAAATTCATGACACAAAATTACAGATACAGGTAATTCGTGTGCTAACCCCATTATAAATCACGTTGTCACGTGAACTAAAACTATGGATATTATTCTAACCTCGTGATACGAATCGCATTGACTTACAATGTTGGTTGGTTGGATCAAATATTCAATTATGCTTGGACATACTTACATTTGTTATTGTTGTTCAATTTGTGATTGTGAACATGGTAGTTTATCATATGATTTCAATCGTGAGTAGTGTTTATAGTCCCTAAGTTCGTTCAATACTAAAATTGGCATCTTTGGCGTGTGGGTTGACGAGTCAACCAACGAACGACGGTGTTGAGTCAGAGACTCTGTCATGGTTAGTGTAACGACCACTGTTAGAGAGAGCGACTGGTAAAGTAACACTTGCCAGACAATCGGGTGATTTGGACTGCAATGTCTAAACTGAAGTTATATAAAATTTATAGTAGCAGAGGCTGACTTCCGCAGCTACCAATATTGTTTAAGGGAACTAGATGGAACAAATACGAGATATATGAAATCTAAGAGAACCATCGCAATGGGCGATTCACTCTTCGCTATATCATCAAAAATTAAACACCCATCTATTCAACTTACTTGAACATCAGTTGCTGGCGGGTCATGATAGTGCTCTGGCCCCATGACTTGAACGCTTTCTTTGCAGACTCCAAAGCAGAGCTGAGTTCTTCTGGCGTTGTTTCTGGTACCCTGTAATAAAATAATACCTAATGTGGTTTTTATAACTTAACAATTTAACATTTATTTTGTTTACGGCGTAATTCTAAGATCATAATTCTAAGAATATACTTATGTAAAATGGCGCTGTATGTTATTTACCATGTAAAACATTTCTAAGCGATAGATAACGTCGAGCTTGTTGTCATCACATAATAATAATTATCACAAATATCTTAAAGCAAACAAACAAACAAACACGACCACAACCATAGCATTCCCTGTATCGGGATGCCATGGACATACACATAAACAACCACAAAGAACGCCCAGACCCAGAAACAGACATTTAAATTCATCATTCAAATGTCTGCCCCGGAAGGAATCAAATCCGGGACCCTCTGCGTAGCAGGCTTATATACTGCCAACTAGGTTGTGGGGGCCGTCAAAGAGGAAAGAGATGTATTTTTGATTGAAAAGAAAAAACTTAAAAACTATTGATCGATTGCAAATTCTTTTATTGCTATTAGAAAGCAACTTGCAGTTTGATTTTATTGATGCCTATAAATCATTTGTTTTTTACCCAGCAACAACCACGTTTATAATCAAAAACTTGGCAAAAACCGTCAATCACGTCAAAATTACATAAATCTGACGAGATAAGACAATTCAACGTAAACACAAGGTTTATCAGGTATTCCCTGTGATAAGATTATAAGGCACAATTTAATAACATAACATGTTACGAAACATGTGATATAATTGTCGTATGAGTTGTTACCAGTTAAAACTATATAATTTCATTGGGTGAATCCTCTAACCAAAAAAAGGTTAAGAAATAAAATGTAAAGTTCTATACAATCTTTTAGTTTTAGGACCAATGAACTTTTGCAATATCTGTAATTGCGAACTAACAAAGTTTTAAATTGTTAAAATAAATAAAATAACATTCTCTATAAACTTGGTAATTATTATCTTATCATAACATACATCTACATTAATTTATACTTTTCTCCCCAAAGACGAATGATATAAAGAAGAAAATGTTTATTATGTTTTTGATTGATTTGTATATTCCTACAGGAATACAGTGTAAGTGTCAGATGTTATTAGGAAATTACCTAAATTACTAAACACTTTCCTCAAATCCCTCTGCTGACTCAGTATGCCTGGGAGGAGAAGCAGCTGGCACATTCTATGTTTTTCTATCGCTCCCAGTCCAGCTGAAATTATTTAGAACATTAATAATCTCACCTGCCAATGACTTCATTAGTGGCTGGGTTGGTGAGGTCGATCCATTTGCTGGTCTTGGAGTCTACGAACTGTCCATCGATATAGAGCTTGGTAGTCGGTGCTGAGCTGCTGTAGCTCCTTCGGAGGATGAGGGGAGACTGGAGACGGAAAAGGTTCCATTACAATAATAATAAATGAAACAATTTTTTTTTTTCTTATAAAGTGAAGAGTTTTCTTATTAAAAAAAAAGTGGAGAGGTAATTCTTATGTTTTACCTAAATATGTATCCCAAGTTGGTCCATTTAAAATAGTAAAGGACAGCTTCAAGCAAACTGATAGTGGTTGCTTTGCTTAGTCAGTGAAACTGAATGACTTTCACATAGAAATTCTTTCAGTACATAAAAAAAATATTGCATTTACCATACAAACGAAGAGACAACATTAAGAGGTCCAAAATATGCAAGTTGAAGTAACTTAGTTAGAATTTTTATTTAAAAGCTATCATAAGAAAAAAAAATAGAACAATTTCAGGGACTTCTAGGACCGAGGTGCGTAGAATCATAGCATTAGCATGGAACAAGCAATGGTGCGATGATGAAACTAGGTAACAAACAAACACTCAACTGCGCAACATGATCAACTCGGCATGAATTATGTAGAGATCATTTAAAAACCAAATCTCTCCAGTAGTGGTGAATTTCAATCTCTTCTTGTGTTTTCTTTGTTTATTTCCCTCAGATTAGGCACAGATCACATCAGTAGATGTACTTTGAAAAATGGTGAATTTCAATCTCTTCTTGTGTTTTCTTTGTTTATTTCCCTCAGATTAGGCACAGATCACATCAGTAGATGTACTTTGAAAAATTGCAAGTAATAGGTAATATTACCAGCCGGGTACAAAGTTAAAAAAGTGAGTAAAAGTAGATATGACTATAATAGTTGTTCAGTGGTATGACTAAACAAAAATGCATGCATTTTAAAGTAATGATGAATATTGATATGGTCCATAACCTACAACCACCCTAAACGACCGGTTTTATATTAATATATCATATTTATAGAATAGCAAATTCTCTGTATTGTATGAAAAGTGTTTACTTACTTCTGATTTGAGGAGTTTGAGCATTGCTGAAGCCATGGTTAGTGATGTGCCTACTTCGATGTTCACAACTACTCAAGGGACTGCCTGCCGGGTTGGGGGGCCAAACCGACTGATTAAAATACATACATCCTGACCTTGAATTGATAATAGATAGTCACAGTCGTCACACAAGTTATTTTATTTGGATTAAATTGGATTGGTAGGTTTGGTTGAATACGTAAGTAACATTCCGTTTCGTGAAATTACATTTTGCTATTGTTTATTATAATAATTTAAGTATTAAAGCGATTCGATATTATTATTATTAATAGGTATACCAAATATAGTTAATACTTTAAAGAAAACTCTTTCAAAGAAATTGTGTTGTGTAATAAGTTTGTAGAATTTCACTTAACTGAAAAATAATTGGATCGTGTTCTTTTAAAAATTGAATAATCCGTAACCCGGAACGTAAAAAATATCAAATGTCATCTTGACACTAATAATGTTGCCATCATTTTAAGATAACACCTAACAGAGAATTACATGTTTGTGAAAATTTTTATTTTAATAAAATTCATAATAAAAAATATTAAAAAATGGAGCAGTACCCGAAATCATTAATTTTTTTCATTTTCGAAATATGAAAGTTTTCCTATTATGAGAGCGGGGATTTTACGTGTATATACGGTACCTTATTCGACAATAATTTACGTCAAATTGGCAAAAACGATACAAAACTCTGTCGTAATGAATCGTCATTGAATAATGAAATAATTATTTCTATTAATTATAATTATTAGAATTTCTTCAGTAATTACTGGCAACACATTAAAATTACGTTCCAATATAAGGAATGTTACACTCGTGTTCGCCGTTTGTATTTTGCATGAGTAAAACGGATCGCATAAACAGACGGCGCCGGCGGGAAATTCGAAAAAGTTTGTGAAGTTAATTTAAGTTTTATTGATTTGACTAGCGTAGGTGCTAATCATAACATAAATTACATTTATAATACAAAAGCACTGTATCCTAACAAAAATTTATTGGAGAAGAAGGAAGTTAGTCGATTTCTGACGAGATTTGTACTACTTATTTGTGTTTAAAAGGCATAGGTACACAAACACAACTACACAACACTTGATCAAATAAGATGGGGTGAGGAGAGGACACTTCCCATTCTTCTTTACTACTGTATAATTTGTATTGTATTGTATCTTCCTTCCTTATGCCTACATACTTTGTTAAAACACTCAAACATTAAATTTTCCTGGTGTCAGAGTTTTTAAACCGCCTAATAGCACATCTAATAGGCCTCTGACATGGTTTGAGTATTGTGTAACGACCATTATCACAGACAGCGACCTGGACCGATGGCTTAACGTGCCCTCCGAAGCACGGAATTTATTTTCTTCCAGACCATCAGGTGATTCAGCCTACATTGTTGTAACCAAACTGGGAAAAATCTCACAATATGTGATAAATTGACAAATATCAACTTTGTGTCCCCCCCCTGGGAATCGAACCCAGGACCTCTTGATCGGGAGCCCATGTCTCAGACCACGAGACAATGGAGCCAGTTGAACTCCTAAGTATAAAGGTACAAATGCTACTGACTGTAGCCCTATTTATTACTCTGTGCTGTAGCTACCTACAGTCTACAGTGATAAGAGGTAAATGACCTGCGTATCGGTCACATAAATGAGTTAGTACCTAACGTTACTATGTTTTATGATCACTGTGAGGTACCTACCAACGTAACGTTTTATTTGTATACCAGGTCACTTTATTTTCAACAGTTTTCCTCTAGACTGTTTTGTTTACAGTCAACTTCTGGCCTAGTTTTTAAAATAGGTAGGTAGGTACTTTGCTTACCTACAATTCAGTAATTATTTAATTTCTTTTAGTAGTAGTAGGTACCGCAGACCTCACTGATATTTTATTTATTTGACAAAGGCAATAAAGGTAAAGAAAACCTGTATTGTGTTGTGCACAAACCTCATCACCTTAGAAATCTGCCATAATGGGTGGTATGGTGTTGTACCACATACAATGGTTTCACAGGCTTCCCTGTGCCTGATGGACCTCTAGGCCGCGTAGTTGCCAAAACCACGACTAACTAATATAAGTCTATACCTGTCCTTCTCTATCACGAGAGAACAGAAAGGGACGGCAATAATTTTAGACAAGATTTAGTTATGTAAGTTGTGTCCTCCCCGAATCGATAGCATTGTTCAGCGCCAAGCGACTTCTTTTGAGGAGTCTTTGAAGTTTCTGTGTGAGTTCGCAACATCATCGTCAACTCACTATCGATTACGTTTAGCCTAATCACAGTCAAATGCACAAAAAACAGTGTCACAGTGTCCCATATCAGACTATTGCAACATAACGTCAGTAATATTACTTTATCCACGTTAGGGATAGGTCACAATAGATAACCTAAAGTCTGCAGCTCACAGATAGCTTGTTTTGTTACTTGAAACAACTCTACGGCGCGTATTTATAAAGCGATCTCAAAGATTGAGAGCAACATTAAGTATGGATTTGACAGGTCGTTTTGTACTGAAATTACATTTCTGATACGAACTCAAACTCGCTGTCACTCTTGAGAGCTGATTATAAATACTGGCCTACGTAATGTAATGTAGGTAGGTACTATATTCATATCATTAGCTAATTTTCAATTATTGTTTGTCATTATGAAAATAAACTTATTTCTTAATAATTAATTTATTGCGCAATCTTTATTACATATTTGTTATTGTTATTATAAATGCAATGTAATTTAATATGAGGACTTTCTCGTTTACTTTATTTTTAGAAGAAGTTGCCGCAGCTCAGTCATAGATAAAATTTAGGTAAGTATATGACACGCTTTAAAAATTCGAGGACTGATATGATTATGAAACAGACAGAGGCCAAATTATCGTCCAATAATTATAAACACATCGTATATCTAAGTCTAAAACCCGAATTAAATGTACATTAGTGATAGGGTACATAATCCGCGATACAACGGTTTTTATCAAAATTATGACAACCTGTCACTACAGCAATATACAAATCCCTAATCATTATTACAAATATATAATAATTATTACAAATCTATCTTAAAGACCTTTGTGTTGTTTATGTATTTTCGCTCTGCCTACCCCATTAGGGAGAAAGGTGTGATTATATGTATGTATGTATGTATCTTAAACAACCCTCAAAAACTTGTCAGACGTGGCGACACGACCTTTGTTTGGTTGACGCTCGAGCGAGCAGATCTGCCTACCCCATTAGGGATACAGGCGTGATGATATGTATGTATGTATGGTCAGATGCTAATCGCAAATCCTTGTCCATAGCTAGCCATATTCTACACAAACTGCAGGTTTATCTCAAAATGCGATCTGCTAATGAGCACGCATACGCGTATCGCAATCTATGTTTCTGAACGCAACCGCGGGTCATCGTACCCTGTATCGCCCGTTTACGATTAGCTGTAAAGGTTCTGTCACACATAAGTTTGAAGCAGGTCTCTAGGGGCCGTATTTATAAAGCGCTCTCAAGATTGAGAGCAATATTAAGTATGGATTTGACAGGCCGGTTTTGTACTGAAATGATATCTGTGATACAAACTCAAACTCGCTGTCACTCTTGAGAGCTGATTATAAATACGGGCCTACGATATAGGTACGTAGCAAGCAACGTATGCAGGCAAGCCCAGGGTTTGGGATATAACTAGCTTGGCATGTGGTGTAACCAACCTTCCAGCAGGGCAAAATAACCTAAACTTAAAAACGACTTGAGGAGACTTAAGTAGCCTAGCCTAGCCAGATGTGTCATGGTAGTTGATATAGCTCTAGCTCGGTCTAGCCTTTTTTGTAGATTTTTTTACCATTGTTATCTACAAAGAAGTGCCTCCTTTCTTCCTTGCCTAGGTCAAACTTCCCCATTCACCACAGATGTTTGACATTAAGGTTAAACCTACTGTGACTGCCACCAAGTTGGTCTTAGCAGCGTATCAAAAGCAGTGCCATCAAAGTAGTAGGTACCTACCTATCATAAAATAATGAAATCTTAAACTAAGGCATCGCCCGTCTCACGCTCGGCGTTCAGTTTCTGTGTAACCAGACCTTAACGTTGGCTATAAAGTTTATCGAACGAACCACAATCACCAGCACAATAGAATAACAGAACGATAATAAAACCAACTGTAATAAGCGCGGAAGGTATTTACTAGGAGGTGGGTCTTACCTACCTACCAAAGGAAAAGGACGGAAAAGTTAAACATCTTCATGCAAGCGCGGTCCAAGTTGGACCATCATTTATATCAGACCCACTAATTGCTAGTCTTGCGCCCCCAAGAAAACAGTACGATTTCGACCTTCGCCTATATCAAAGAAAATATAATATCGAAGTACCTATGCGTGAATTACCTATGCGTGAATTGTTGCAAAGTTGCAAACCGAAATAGCAAGTTGTCAATGACTGACTTTCAGAGTTTCGGTGGGCACGTTTAGCCGTCAATTTTGATCACTGTATGGCGGTTTTTACTGATTTTTGGTTTTTGGGTCAATTCGTTATACTGTTATTTACTTTTTCTGTGGCATTACTTATGTTTGCAGTAAGCAGCGCTGCAGCCAACCGAAGGTTTATTTATTGATGAATTCACCCGTGGCTTAGTTAGCCGGGTTTCCCATGGGAATGAGATACTATCCTGTCCATGGTAAAATGTGGCATATCACACTGCAACAAGCAATCATCACATAATATTATAGTTAAACAACGTGTAACAGAAAGATATATGCATCGAGAAAGGTGTGACTCTA
>JARACY010005667.1:0-20840 GCA_029255725.1 Scrobipalpa atriplicella | reverse complement strand
CATTGTGTGTTAGGGTGCAAGGGTGGAATATTGCCAGGTTGAAGATATATGATAAGTTTTTCTAGTAACTAAGTTAATAAAAATCTAAAAAAGAGAGATCCCAACAAAAACATTCTGTAAAAATGTTACAAGTCTGCAGACTTATATTATGCATAATATATGCACAAAAAAGATTATGAGATCAAAAGCGAGCCAAATCTAGGGTTTCTTGAATAAAAAAATATTTTAAGTGACTTGGCCGTTAGTGTTGATAGAGTTGTTTTGTTCTTACCAACTACGTCTTCAACGGCAAAGCCAAATTGTTTACGTATTAATTGTACGCGCTGTGATTTCAGGGTCCTATGGAATTAAATTGAAGAACTGCTTCGCTTTTAACATGCGGAACAACACCGTGGAACTTACAGATAGCAAAGGGTAAGTATTATTATTTATGAATTTAAGATTATTTAAACTTCCTGAATGTATCGATTTTATATGAGACATTTTTATGGTGGATATTTTGTCATAGATTTGTAGTCAAAGAAATTTTATATTGCATGATGCATGGATGATTTGATACAAGAGCTCAAAGTATAGCAAACTCAAACTCCAATTTCATTTCGTAAGTTATTCGTGGGTTATTGGATACGGATTCTCTAAAAAATTCATCACATAACCATAACCATAATTTTCCAGATGTCCAGTAAAGCAGCAGTCAGTGACAATAAAAACGGAGAACGGTCTAGCGGATCTGATGATTGCATCCATGTTCCGCTTCCCAGACTCCTCACAAGTCAACTTCCAGTGTGAAATAGGAATTTGCAAAGGTACCTTTTAATGATAATTTCTCTATTTAAAAATTTACGACTTAACTAATAAAAGTCTATATATTTCATATCTTCCAATGATATTACATCTCAAATGCGTCTGTATCAATAACATAAACCCTTAATCTTCCTAACGAATGTTTATCTGACTTCAGGTAGCTGTATAGTCCCAGATTGTGCAGACGACAGCAAACCAGAGACTACAGGTGATGAGGAGACGGTGGTCAACGCTTCCACTGGCATCTTTGTGTTGGATCCTAATGATAGTGCTGGTAAGCAAGACATAGGGTTATTGTCGTATAAATACGTAACGACAATCGTATTCACTATTTAGTCATAAATAATATTTACAAAAGTTTTTAAGCTTTACAAACCACTATGATAAAATCTGAAACAAACTTAATTAATTTAAACATTTGCTACGGTGCTACGGCGTAGTAATAGTAGCTGCCTATACTATTAACAAGAAACATAATACTTGGTAAGCTTTTTTCTTAGAAGAAAGGAACAACGCGGATTTCGTCAAATTGTTTTTGTCGTAGTTAACACTATTCCTATTATAGTTGCAGCTCTCCAGTGCGCCGAGGGTGGCATCCGGCCGATCTGGCTGCTGTATCTGGCCATCGCGCTCGGTGTCATGTTCCTGGTGATGCTGCTCATCAACTGCTTCCTCTGCACCGCCATGACCTGCTCCTGCGCGAGGACTGATGTGAGTGATGTGTGATGAGTCATTGTGTGTTGAGGTGCAAGGGTGAATATTGCCAGGTTGAAGATATATTGATTAAAGTTTTTCTAGTAACTGAGTCTTAAAATTTATGATATCAAACATTTTTACCAACGATAAAAAAATATTACTTCCCACTATCAATACAAACATCAATTTTGTGAACTGGTCGACTATAATTAGGATCGAAGTTTTATTTCTTGATTGTTTTACCATTTTTGTATTTATTTGTTGATGTGATTGAGATTGTATTGGTTTTATATGTTTTTTGTGTTCACATAATGAAGTTACTAGAACAATCTGTACTGTAATAAATGGTTGACTGTTCTAGGATCTTTTAACCGTAACACAATAATACTCATTCATTTAAGAATAAGTTTGACCCTAACATTTTCCCTTTTATAAATAGTGTTTTAAAATAGGTACCGCCTTCCTGGTGAGAACTTCACGGTATAACGTACCATATGTGACTAACTGAAACAATAATTTGTAGGTGATAGAGAAGGACCCGTCGGTAGTTGAAGACTACGATCCGTACAGAAGCTGGCATGGCAGCCAGTATGGGGGACGGTACCCATCCTCCACGATACATTCCGCCAGGTAAAGGAAATGTCCGAGCTTTGAACTTGTCCCACATAATTAGTGCTTTAATGTTATTGATAAAATATTTGTGTCATTGCTTTCCAATTAACATTATTGACAAAAGATTTGTACTAATTTTCAGTCAATCCTTATCGAGACAGCATACAGCTTAATTTAAAAATGCTCAAGTAATTATTTGCAGCGTTTTTATTATTATTCCTTTTTCCAGTTCTGTTATGTTAAGTCCCATTTCTTGACCACATTAATTTTAGGCAATTATCACACTGAAAGCAGATTTGCCTGCTAGAGCGTGATTATCTATGAACTACATTAAACTTTTTGAGGAACTGTGTGTTGAGTATTCTCTATAAATAAAAATCATAATTTTCAGGTCCGTGTCCGACAATAGTGACCACTACGCTATCGTACAGTCCCGGCCCGGCAGTCGACACTCCGGCATGCACAGAAACAATAGACATTAAATAATATTCAATGCAATTTTTATAATGTAAATAACTTAATTTGTAAGTAATAAACCCATATCATCGATTTCTAACAAGACTGATAAAAATGTGACCTTCTTTGATCAGTTTTGGAGAAATTTGCTGAAAAATTAAATGTTTTTTGTTGTAAATCATGGAAAAATTAAATAATGGTGCTTTATGAAACGTTTTATAACTAAAAAGTTAACAGATTAAAATATTTTATAGCGTAATGTTATGTTACCTAAAAGAAATATCATATTGAATGCTTTCAAAATGAATTTTACTTGTGCCATTTTGTATGTCGTGTACCTATTTAGATTGTAGTGTATTGACTTGTTATGAGCCGTTTTCATACAACGAATCCGTCCATTAAAAAATAATTAATAAGTTCATGTACCTTACATATTTACAAGGTACAAACTTCGATAAGAAATACCCAAACAAATTAAAAAAGTTTTTCTCGAAGATTTTAAGTATATTTTTTTTAACCGAGGCTACAATATTCATGATTTTCTCAAAAACTGAGTATATGATTTGTTATTGAAAGTAACATATATCATTGTTCAATAAATAACAATGAGTAAAAAACATTGTGCATTTTTAAGGCTATAGATATTTACTACGGCGTAGCAAAATGCTACGTTTAATATTTAAAATCAACTGAATTATTTTTTTGTGTTTATCATAATGAATGACAGAGGCAATTGTATGTGTGTGTAACATAGCAGCCGTTAAAGTAAATAACGTAGTTAACTATTATTTAGTTGTAATTAAGAATTTAAACATAAGACAATTCAAATACCACATCATCACTGTGAAATATTAATAGATTTAGTTAAAATAGAATAATCTTTATTGTGTTGCTAGAATAAATTATCTTTCAGTTTTACATGTCTTTTTGAAATGTTTAATTTTGCAATTCAAAATATAGCAGTTTTTTTGTAGTGCTTAGCTTTCGGTTTAGATTTTTTTTTCTAACTTAGCGCTCAAATATTAATAAGTCTTTCTGAATCTGTACAGTAAAATGTAGTATCTATCAGTCATGGAAACTACTATGTATGTACGTAGGTTATTGTTAAGTAAGTAAGATACGTTAATATCTGATTTATTTTTGTAATATAATGCGACTGTAAATTAATAAAAAAATAACAATTATTACGATTGTTTATTTTAATAAAACAACACAAATGCACACAAAACTTATATTTATTGAAGTGTCCAACACAATCATATCATAATATTCATTACATACATAATTCAAAGTTTGACAAGAATCAGGCTTATTGCACGTAAAAATTGTAATCATATTTTGTTTTTCAAATTACTATGTTTTGTCAATTCTCTCCATTCTCTCGGATTATAAAAACATGTTAGAAAAATAACGCAAAACCTCGCGTATCAACCCGAAACTGAACAACTTTTGCATATGCTGAACCATCCCACGAAAAGTTTTGCGTCCTTTTTAACACCTTTTATTTATGAAAAATATGTTTTTGCAGCTGCCGTAATTAGTCTTCAATAAAATTGATTATACACATCACTTTATCATATATAATACGACATTAAAATTATATCTTAAAATACATATAAGTTTCACTAAAATTGACTACACTACTTGATATTTTATATACACAGCAATGTAGCCTAACAGACAAAGGTACTAAGATGGACTAGAAATAATGTCTTTGTCTAACATTTCAAATCTTTAAACACATAAAACTAAGTTTTTGATTTTGTATTCTTCTAAAATAATGGAACTAAACAGTATTCAAAGTTACATATTTATCTCAAGTGGCTTAAAAATGTACATGAAAATTTTGTATGGCACTTGAATTTCTTATAGATTTGTATCTACACAAATGGTTTTTTGCGGTCTATAATAATAAAAATTATATTATAACTTAGCAATAGTGCTCCGTTATGAAAATTTATCTAATAAAAATTACACAAAATAAATAAGGAATGTAAAATGGAATCATAAATTGCAGAATATATTTTTTAAACTAATATATTTCCTACAAACAATTTAAAATAAATTTATAACATCGTACCTATTTCTTTTTTACAAGCTTCTTACCACCCTCTTATCCCACAAGGTGACAAACAAAATGTGTCAATTGCATAATATTTCTTTGATATTTCTATGATTACAAGTAAGGGTTCGAAGTTTACTCGGATAACAATTTCCGGTTCAAAAACATAACAGTTATTTTCGTACTCGATAACTCATATCTGCATTGCGGTACTCGGCAAATAAAGCTACTATTGTTTTAATTTCAGTTCTGTAGAGACAAATTACAATATAGCAAAACAAGGAAAACAAGTACTAAAATAATATTTTTTCAGCTAAACCTGTACTTATTTCTCTAAACCATTTCTAGTGTTTCTACTGTTTGGCCGACTTGACAGAGTCCTTAGTAGTTTCCTTGTTGTCGAGAAGAGTCTTGGCGACCTTTTCGTAAAGAGATCTCTTGTAGATCCTGGGCTGGCCTTCCCGGAGCCCGTGCGGGTACAAGCCGAAGTTAGACTCGTCGTCGAACCAGCTTGTTGTTGGCTAGAAACCAAATATAACGTTTGACTTTAGTGACGCTTTCTAATTGAAAGGTGCAAAAATAAAGAGCATTATACTGGGAGTAAAACAAATAGCTGACTAAACTGTAAGATGTGAACCTGTCCATGAAACTGAACAACTTTTCTCAAGGAACATAGGAACTTATGCAAAAATATTTGGCCCTCCCATACAAAATTACTGGAGCCGCTGCTGACACCAGTTCCATCGGAGGGCCATTTTTTAAATGCCGTCCTATATTCCTTAGGGTAAGTTGGTTCAGTTTCATGGGTAGATTCACATTCCATTAATTTTAGTCAGAAATTTTTTTTTACTCCCTGTAGGTACGTAGGTATAAATTAATGAGCTTATGCAACGCCATGATACTTTCCAAGCATGCATTTCTTTTTTCGACAAATATCTATGACATTAAAAAGAGTCCACATTGAATCAGTCCATGTTTTTATCTTACAAATGAAAAACATTCGCTATAGCAAATCTTTTTTAACACTAAATGTGCCTACACCGACGGCTTTTTTTAACCGGTATAGAACCAAACCAGCGAATATACCGGGTGTAAGGGACAGCGTCCCGCAAACTGATACGGGTTGCTCAGTCAACGATACTGAACAACTATCACCAGGATTTTTTTTCAGGAAATGAAAAAAAAAATTAGCTTTTCCATACAAATTGTCTGATCGAGGTGGTCATTTTGTATGAAAAAGCAAAATTTTTTTTTCATTTCCTGAAAAAAAATCCTGGTGGTAGTTGTTCAGTTTCGTTGACTGAGCAACCCCTATAAGTTTGCGGGACGCTGTCCCTTACACCCCGTATAAAAAATAAAACAAGTTCTAAAAAATAAAAGGTAAACTAGGAGACGAATAAAACTTGAAAATATAAGTGGTGCAAGGTCATAAAGTTGTTTTAGGCTCATCTCATCACTAATGTTAAAGGATTAAGCAAATACAGGAAAATGGACAGCAAATCACGTTTTCGTTAGACAAGGTTTATGCCTGCCGATTACCTTCAAACTAAAATGTTGAGAGACAATAGGATAGACCCACCAAATATGACTGATAGAAATGTGACGTGAAATATTATGATAGAAACAAATTTCGTCAAAACGTTATAGCTATTTATGTAACTGTTGCATAATGAGGGATATTTTAACACGAGTGTGGTTTATGAAACGAGCGCAGCGAATTTAATTTTAGTTAAATACTAATTATGTACAGTTTCATACAATAGTTTATCTTCACTCATACAACAAATTTAAATTAAAGAAAAAATAAAGTAATCATTATTTCTTCTTTTCTAGTTTACTCAAATAGCAAGCATCTGCGTAAAAATTAAAAAAAAAACTTCATTTTGTTACAGCTTTGCGATAACGAAATAAAATTTGTATGGTTCCTTAGTCACGGCTGCATCGAAAGGTATATCATTTGCTTAGCGTTTCTGATAAGTAAATGAAGGATTTACGACATGAGTGTAGACAAAATACTTTTTTCGATGTTTTTTGTTTATTTCATTGGATTTTGAAACTGTCAAATTGTTGAAAAAAATATAAGTATGCTGATCAATTCATTTATTCCTTACGCAGTGCACATCAAGCCTACGTAAGAGGATTGCTAAATGTTATTGTCATTCCATATGAGTGCATTTCGTATACAGGCATAAGTAATCAACTAGTTTGACGTCACAGCTATCGCAGTATATCTGTTTGATTCGTTTGATATAAAACTTTACGAGGGCGGAATGACGTCAGCTCTGTCAGGGTATTTACGTTCGTGAAGCCCTATTAGGTTCTACAGCTGCTAGTGACACGACGACCTATTTCCTGAAATATCCGGAAATCAGTTCCATTTTCAAGCTGTGATAGTAGAGCACTTTTAAAGCTTCGGTCATAGAACGTTGAAGTAGGAGAAAAACTATTATTTTAGAATTGAGTTCAAACCAGAATTGGACTGGTTCTTCTTACGGTGCCTATTTTAAATTTAATTTTGGTGATTGGATAAACAATTCACTGATTTTGTAGCCATGCAAAAAACAAACAGTTGCAGGTAACAAACATAAACTTCAAGTATAAATATATAGAAAAGAAACTCTGATTATAATCAGAGTAAGAAACTCTGATCCACTCATTATTATTTCCATTTAAACGTCTAAAGTAACTTAGTTACATGCCAGAAATAAACATTTATTTTTTCTTCTGTTACTTTTACTAAACAGAAACCTTGAAAGTACATTTCAGACCATGCAAAGGTTGTCATGCTGTTCTAGGGACAGGGAGCTACGTAACACCGCAGGATAAGATACTATCTCGTCAGTCAAGGCCTTTTGCCATTGAAATTAACGTCTATACTATAAAACCATGTCTCGGCAAAGTGAACACTAACTGAAATTGGAAATACTTACCATAAAAATATGGTCAAAGTGATTTTTTTTATAGAAACTAATTATTTCATCAAGAGAAACAAAAGAGGATATCCCATTGAATGATGTTAATTTGGGATAAAATGAAATAAATTTTATTGTTTTTATTATAAATAGAAAAACATTCAATTCACGATCCATTGCTAGTGAACAAACAATGCTCATAAAATATCAAGGGCATGCTATGAATGTTTGTACCAATTTTAATCGCCATCAGGAATACGGAACATTACGCTAACTATCCGTGGGCACATATCAATAGCTCTCCATGGACAGACCTACGGAAAAATTGCAGGACTACATATTTTTTTTAAATTACCTAATTTGCCAAAGCAGAAAGGCCAGAAGTGATAAATACATTACTACCTAAAGGTAATAATATACAGCTAATTGTATAAAAGCCAATTTGATAGCATGCCAATTCAAAATAAATAGGTAAACAAAAAATTTTTTTAGTAGCTAAAATTTTGAATTTGGCAACATGCTCATTTCATGTCATCAGCTATTCCAACACAAAACGTCATCATCATTTCTATGTCATCATTATCTTTATGGGTCACCTCTAAATTAATAGAGGTTGCTTATTCATCGAAACTGAACAACTATTAGGTACAAAGAAATTCTTACGGGAAATGAAAGATAAAATTGACATCCCCGTACAAAATGATCACCTTGATCAGTTAATTTTATTTGCTAAAAAATTTCTTCGTGAAAGTTATTAATTTTCGTTGCATGAGCAACCCCTATCAGTTTGCGGGATGATGTCCCGTACAATCTCATATATTCACCTCTTTATGACGTTTTGGTATTTTACACTCGTCGTAGTAATGGCTACGATTTTTGCTACGCCGTAGCAAATGAGTAGCGAAAGTATTACAGCCGATACGTCAAACAGTCTAGTGATAATAAAAATACTTCGATTTGAGCTAATAGACCATGATGGGGCATGTTTGCCTGGATAATGCCTATTCACTCTTGCCTTGAAAATGCCCAGGCTATAACGTTCCGGAAACAGATACGCAGGCAGGGAGTTTTATTCATTACCTAGCCGAACCTACGCATTAAAAATGTTGAAGCGAAGCGCTTTGTGTGACTATTTGGTACGGTAAGGATGGAATTCAAACTTCTCGTGTCCTGGAGATGTGGGGTACCTTAGTTTTGTAGGAAAATGGCTATAGTGAACTCACCTCCAGCTTGAAGTTGAGAATGGTGGCCACGGTCTGGTGACGGGGCACTGACACGACTCGCGATATGGGGAAGTAGGCCGGGTGGCTCGCAGTCACCTCGTAGTGCCCGGGGGTGAGGAGCCGGTAGTAATCCCCGTATGGGCCTGAATCAAATAATGTCAATATAATAAATTCATTCCCCCTTTTAAAAAAACATTAAAAAAAATAAAAATATCTAAATATGATAACGAAGAGAAAAAGAACCAAAATATTCACAGATATGAAGATAGTTAGAAGATTTAATCATTAGGTATACCTTCAACAGATACTCATAGCGTTGGTGTTTTAACGAAACTAATTCACAACAAACAAATCCATTATTGAGCTCGCAATTTTACAATTTATTTTTTCGAATATAATAATGTATAGATATTACAATAGCATAAAACATCAGTATAATTTGAGCCATTCATAAAACACATAGTTATTGACAACGGCTAATGTTCAGGAAGTGCTTAGTTACTCCCATCGTTCTTATAAACGAAGCTAATTTAGAAACAACTGCTCACTTCCTTACACAATGACTTAATCCCCTACTTGCATTGTTCTTTTAACCTTAAACTATTATTATAACTAGAGTACTATAATAAACTGCATCAAAGAATAACATAGTATACGGTGTTTATGTAAGTTGAACTTATAAAACACACTTGGTTTATTAAACAAGTAGGTATACTTGAAACTGCTCTGATTAAAGATCAATAACAGAATTGACACCTGTATAATTTTTTATAGAACACGGATGTAAATAGTAACGCAAAAAATAACGGCAAACTAATAGTAGGTACAGCCAAACATCAGCTTAACAATACCTAGATAAATCAATAAAAAACGTATTATGCAAATGATGGATCATACACACCTGTAGTGACGTCGTGACGGATAGGCCTGGGCACAGAGTCAGTGATGTTCACTACTGATATGACAGCGTTGGTGATGAACCCGGAGTCATCAGTGACGATGCCCTTCACTCCGCTGTGGGCCTTCCACAGGTAAGCCAAGAGCGCCTCCCTGTTCCTCTCCCACTCCTGAGGCAGCAGACTGGCGTCGGGATACTTCTCACAACCCAGTTCCAGGGTTATTTCAAACGCATTCGTCGCCAAATAATTGAAGTCTTGCATTCCTAAAACCATCATCACATCACATAATATTATCTGATATTTGTGGGACTTGCAGTGCTATTCTAAAACGACTAAAACACACGAGTTACTTTTTTATTGTTTCTTGTTTTAAAAACATTAAACACTAGAAACTCGTGTGAAATTTTTGGCTTTCATGGTTTCATGTTTTAAAACATCATCACGTGTGGGTACTAACATTTTATAACTAACGAAAACTCGTACTTAAGACACACAGAATAGAGTCGTGTCACTCTTGTGTGACGTACAATACTGCGGACCAATTATCATTAAAATCGCCGTCCATAAAAAAGAGAAGACGTAATGACAGTGGTATTAGCATCACTCCAAACCAGTCAAGTTTCAATGTTAACTAGTTAAAATGTAAATGTCATATTGTGGAACAATTCATTACTCTTCGGTGATCAGGAAGCGCCGACTGCTCTCAATAAGTAAAGCAAAATGTCACGGAATGACGCCCAAGGAAAATAGTGAAGGGTTGAGTAAATATAGAAATAGATTCATTGTTATAAAGTGGTTATAAACGTTGTGACTCCATTCTACCAACTGGTTTAATTACAAAGTCAATTCAGAACAAATATTGGGACTCGGTACATAACTAATAAGTTTGATTACATCTGAAGAGTCTAAAAACTTGATGGCACTTAATAGTTTGCGTACTACGTAAAATCTGTACGCGAAACTTCAGCCCTATTTCTTAATTATCAATTATATCGTCTAATTATAACAACATACACACAATAGAAGAATTGTCATTGTTCTCATCCTGCTATTTTCACTACAGGAAACTAAGTACTTATGTAAGAAGATAATAACCGTTTTTTAATTGCATAACTCAACACACTGATAGCGTTTTCTTTCAAATTACCTATAGATATTTTTTGCGTATATACCTGTACAAGATACCTATGTATTAAGAAAATAGACTAGAAAAAAAACTCGTACATCAATAAGTCATATCATGTCACACAAACACTTTGACATTCATTTTTATCCTCAGCTTTTATGTAAAAGAAAAACAATTTTTCAATGTATCTCTAGATTTGCGGTGAGGATTTAGACTACACCTCCTTTGAAGCTGAACCAATGGGCTCCGTTAGTCCCCCCTGCTTCCCAAAGTTGAGGTTCGTGTCGGCCATGTCGGCAAGGTTCCGGACATAATGCCATCGCTAGCTCAGACAGGAGTTTCCTAAAGACTTTAGCTTACCTCCTTTCAAGCTGTACCACTGGGCTCCGTTAGTGACGCCTCCCTGCTTGCCGAAGTTGAAGGTGGATGAGTCTTCAGCGCTGGTCACGTGGCAGCCGCGGCGGCTGGGGTCAGCCATATCGGCGTGGTTCTGGGCATATGCCATCGCTAGCTCCCTTTAGATAGGAAGACACAGTCGTCAAAAGAGATTCTTCAGGCAGAAGGGTTTCATCAATGCTAATATTAGGAATGCAGAAGTTGCAAGTACAAATTAGATTTTATGTTTAATAGCATCACAAATCGAGAATCAATAGTTCTACCAATACTAATAATGAAAGAATGTATGGAAAACAACGGATAAGATAACAAAATCGTTATACGGAAGGTACGTGTCAAATGTCTAAGACCAAGAAGGTACGAAGTCCTTGTCAGCTTATTTTATAAGTTCGTAGGATCACAGATAGAATTAGAATAACCTTCAAAGCCAGGGGTCAACCACTGCCATGCGGCAGGATAAAAAAGTGCCAAAATAAGTTAGGTGGTATTGTAAATGTTTCGTGTGACAGCAGATTAATCTTTGAATAAAATAAATTGGAACTAAGTAATCATTTTCTTCAAGCCATTTCTGCCTATTCTAAAAAAAGTTTAATAACATTACGTTAATCCTTCGACCAACCGGTCTAATAAATAATATATTATGTATCTATACCTAATAGAAATTATATGACATACACGTGACTCGCCAGACCGGTGGACACTATCGAATCTCCGGTTCAGATGATACGAATATTATAAAATCAGGTCCAGCAAGACATGGCTCTGGCATTTACGAGTGAACATCTGATTTAGTAGTTTGACCTTTTTGCTACCAGCTGATGATATAAATTATTTAAATAAGGGTGCTCCAGGCTCTTGCCCTATTGTGATCATAACTTAATAGGGCTGAGCAGGATTTCCTACATGATATTTTTTTATTATTAAATTGGGACCAAGTATAGGTTATTAAAAAAAAATTAAATTCAAATATTATTAACTTTGCCACGCTAGATTCCAATTAAATACAGAGAAAAACAGGTATGTCCTACCTACGTAAAACCTTGTTTTAGATGGCTTGGCTTTTTTCCCATATTTGTTCTGAATTGACTTTGTAATTAAACCAGTTGGTAGAATGGAGTCACAACGTTTATAACCACTTTATAACAATGAATCTATTTCTATATTTACTCAACCCTTCACTATTTTCCTTGGGCGTCATTCCGTGACATTTTGCTTTACTTATTGAGCACTTTCTCAATTAAAAATAAACAGAACGAATTGACTCTAATTGTATACTCAGTAACAGTAACTACGAATAATTACGGAAATACCACGATTACGGGTAGTTCCTTCAATTGAAAACATAATGGTCACGACAGTTATTAAGTTAACATACACAACTTTAATTCATAATTTCGATTTGATTTGACACACTTAGCGTAACATCAAATCAATCGTAATTTGGCACGTGCAGGTATTTTTTTTTACTTTTTGTTTGATTTATTAATTTTATGCTATAATAATAAAAAAAATAAAACATAAACACATAGCCAAATTAGCCAATAGACTAATTTCTCACAAAAATCTTCAGTAAAATATATTTTACATGATTAAATCGTCAGCATATTCCATTGGATGTAGATTCTTAACTTAAGCGGAGTCGAACAGCTATCGTGAGAGCCCATGTAACATCCAATTTTAAACAGCCAACATGATGCTGGCTTACCTGAAAGTGTCATCATCAGGACTACCAAGACATCACTGACCGAGTCCAGTTTTACAATAAGACTGTATTTACCTGAAAGTGTCATCATCAGGGCTAGCGGAGTATTCAGACACAGGCGCTCCGCTGCGGCTGGCATCATAAGGATAGTTGGCGACTAGATCTCCACCATGCATCGCAGCACTCAGCACGAAGGGAATAGACATGATCCAACGCATCACAGACCGAGTCTCGGGCTCCAGCTATGCAAAGATAATACGTGTTAGACTTTCTGAAATGTTGGATTAGTATGACTATAATCGCCTCCCTGCGCTTCATTTCTTTCAACACAATCTCAATCCAATTTTTTCTAGGTAAGACCGGGATAAATGGAAGAAGGGGAGGGAGGCCTTTGCCCTGCAGTGGGACACATCAGGCTAACAACAACAACAACAACAACAAGGTAGTGAAGTTTTGTGGAGTAAAAATGATAGCATTAAATAGTCGTTTTATGGAAACAATATTGCTTACCACTTTGCACTGTAATAAATATGAAATATCCAAAGTTAAAATGTATGTGAAACCCGAATAAAAATGTTGAGCTGCCCTAAGCTAGGTATATAAATCTACAAAAATAACTCAATCACTTACCGGTGCAGCAAGCCTGGTGAGATCCTTCAGCAGGTGGTTGTTGTGGCTGATCCCTTGGCGCTCGAACTCAAAGGTGATGGCGTCCAGGTCAGGGAAATTCCTGTTCAGGTCCACTGAGTGGTTGTTGTTCCTGCCAATCAGGTAGTCCTGCCCACCCTAAAATTATAAATAGTTTTAATCTAACTAGTACTTTTGACTGTCCTATAGCATTTCACACACTTCTGTTATAAGTAGTGCAGATGTTAAAAATATAGGGTGTCGGTGTCGCAAAAAATTAAAGGGGTTGTTTGTCGAAACTGAACAACTTTCCCAAAGAATATCTTCTGACAAATGAAAAAAATAATTGACTTTCCCGATGCAAATTATCCGATCGAAGTACGTATAGTTATTTTGTATGGGAAACTCATTTTATTTTTTCATTTAGCATAATAGTACATTCGGGCCTTTATAATGTTAACTACCTAGCTGTTATCATAATACATGATTATCAAGGTTTTGAAGGTGTTAAACTATCAATCAAGTGACATTTTAAAATAATTAAGAGGGTTTTTAAACTGGATATTAATACGACCGTGATATGTGTGAGTGTGACTGTGAGAATAAAATCCAATACTTATCATAGAATTAAAATTGAACTTGATTTTCTAGCCTTTGATTTAACTTTTATCTACTTAGTTTAAGGAAAATGTTTTCCCGAATGACGTTTATTAAATAAAATAACGAAATAGGTCATATTAGAAAAAAAAAAGTGCAATGTGTATTTTCACCAGTGAATTTAATAAAAGGATCTGATACAAAAAATTGTTTTTAAAAAGGTTAGGCCGGATCGACAAGGCATTATATGTGATGCAAATGTGTCGTTTGTTGCATTTGGCATGCCCAAGATCCAAAGTAGGTGAGCCTATTCATCGTAACATTCGTAATCTACTTGTTGCTAATAGTTCCTTCGGTTGTGTAACGCGTATGTGACTTGTTTGAAAATATCACCTCAAATATCACTTATTACTTGTTTTCTTGCTGGACTGGGAGCGATAGAAAAACATGATGCCCTTCCTCCCGGGCACGCTGTAGAAGTCAGCAAAAGGGATCCGAGGGTTGCAGTGTAAGTATTATAATTTACACAACATGTCACTATAGCGATACACATTAAATCTAAAATTTCCCTCAATATTTGTCAGATGTGGCGAAAATGATTTTTACTATGTGTTTTATGCTCTGCTTACCCCGAAAAGGATAAAGGCGTGACTACATGTATGTATGTAGGTATTATCACTTACCACGTCTGTGGACGCCTGCCACCCGTCAGGATTCATGGCGGGTAGGAGGTGGATCCTCGTGTTGTGTACCAGGGATTTGATCTGGCGGTTTCCGAAGTTGTACTGGTCGCAAAGGAAATGCGCCAGGCCGAGGAGAAGCTCTCGACCCAGCACCTCATTTCCATGGATGCCACCGATGTATTTCACTTCGGGCTTATCTGCCAATTTTTTATAACTTTAGAGGACATTTACTTTTTTTTTTGGATTAGACAACGTAATTATTCTGACAAAACTTACATGGTTGGTGAAATCCAGGTCTGTCTGCGAATTCGATGACATATAGAGGAACTCCACAAACGGAAGGCTCAGTCAAAGCGTAAACCCGAGTTATATTCGGGCATTTTGCATGAACTTCCTCCAAAACTAAGGGTAGTTCTTCATTGTTGTGATGTTTCCACACAAATTCCGCGGACACCGTCGTCAGCACGAACGCAAGACTCATCAATTTGTACAAAGCCATGGTAAATTCTAATCTCACTACTTTAATTTTTAATACTGGTTTCGTATTTGTCGAACTAATTTAACATTTCTGCGAGCGCGAAGTCGAAACAACACTCCACGTCGCGCGCGAGTATTCTATCGATCGATTTTCCCGCGAGATGGGATGGGTGAGGGTGAGGGGTGAGGCGCGAGGTGTGGGAGTGAGGGGGCGAATGACGCGCGAAGAGTGAGCAGTTACGCGATATATCACCCTCCCTTCTCCACTTAGGCGAACTTTGACATTTTGTTTAGTTTTTTTAGGCAGTGGATTTGAGGGGTTGCTGCCGTGCATTTTTATTTGGTAAAAGGAAATAGATTGATATTTAACGAAAGGAAATGCTACTTATTAATAAATAACTTGATAATTAAAGGGATAAGTGTGTATAAAATTACAGAAATGAACCTGGGAAAAATATTTTTGGCGCCAATTCAGATGTTACGCAAACTTCATGTTTCCAATTTGAATTACCAACTAATATAAATAAATGTATTTTTAAATGAACAACAATGCAGGTACCTAACCTACTACGTTTTTGTTTCGATATGATAACAATTTAATAACCTTTCATTCTTATCTGAAAGGGAATATTATTTGATCGCGTTATCAGTTTATCCTTGTCTCGTTTTGAAATCAGCTCAATAATAAATAGAAATGTGGCAAGAGCTATTCCCAGACAATACATGTAAAAAATACCCTGAAAACAAAAATGGAATTAGAATTCTGTTCAGAACAGAACAAATTGTCGACATTTTGAGAATAATATCAAAAGGAAACCCCATAGTTTCGACCACAAAATAACATTAGATTTTTATGTACCAAATAACAAAAATACTGGACCCTAACTTTAATTTTACAGCAAATCATTAACCTGAAACGGTTCTCCGATTTCTTTTTGTTATTTATTTAAACACCTCATATTTTTAACAGGTGGCTTACCTAGGTACGTTTAGAACAATAACACTTTTGTAATCAAGTAGAACTTACTTCTTATAAATTCACACTATTTATTATTACTAAACTTAAAGTACGTAAATGAAAGTGAAACGTACCACAATGTGAAGAAAGCTCAATGGAACAATTTCAACATCCTTCTTTGAACGTGAAAGTTTCACTTCTTGCTGCACTTTATAATTTAAATGCTGTAAAGCCACCTTAAATAAAAATAATAAATGTCAATTAGATAATAATTTCTAAATCTATTTCAAAATTTTTTAATTTTTTCGTGTCAATTTTTCAATTTAGAAATGAAAAAAAGAGAGGAGAGAAATACGTAAGCACCTAACCTAAAGTGACGTCAGAGTCGTCATACGTCATACGCAAGATATCGCATTTTTATTTAAAACTTACTGTGTTAAAAGAAAAAATTCAATTTTAATTTGTAATAGACCTGTATTGCATTACCTGAGTTTCCCAAGACAGCATAAGTCCAGACTCGTGCAAACGACCAATTAGCGCACTGAGCTTCTGCGTGTATGCGGAACTCTTGCGCAGCATCGCCACATTCTGTTCATAGTAGAAGTCTTCCTGCATCAGTCTGAAGTCCTTTACTGCTTCTTCTGTTATATACTCGCCAATAGCGAAAGACCCTGTCCAATATTATTGTAATTAAAAACAATCTCTACTATATATTTTATTTAAATACACAATCCATATTTACATACCTGACGGAAGCTTCTCAATACTGAAGAGCATATTTCTAGTAAAACTCTTATGTTTTAACTCATCGAAATTATAAATTTTGAATTGATTTACTAGTTGCTTAACCCGGGGCTAGAAAAAAATATGTAACAAGTAAAAATACTGTATAAGAAACACAAGTCGTTGACGCTCTAAAACCTACTCTTCTTCTTCTTCTGTCGTAGGGGTATCAAGTCGATCGACACGATGAACCCTGGTGTCAGAAATATAAAACCACCTAATAGCACAGCTAATAGGCCTCTGACTATAAGGAAGTAGTAACAGAGACGATTTTATATGCATGTATGTATATGTGATGCAAATGTTGCGCGTCCTATAAAAATTCCTACCTCTTGCGATAAGGTCAAAGAAAACACCCAGGCATCATGTGTAGCTCCCCACTCCGACTTGGTATCCAGGATATCCTGGATGGTGTCGATGGACTTCTCAAACTTGGGCACGGTGAAAGTGGTGGCCAAGCCGGCGCCGTAAGCATTGCATAGGATCAACCCAGCTACTATCAACCAGCCCGTGACCCTGCGCTGGTGCCAAGACACCTTTGAATCGTTATACGACTGAAAATAAATTGGTATGTTCAAGGGGCTTACCATTCCAAATAATCAGTATATTTCGGCACATGTCCTAAAAAGTTTTTACAATAAGTATAAGAAATAATTTTAGGACTGCAGACACAAAATTATATTTTAAAATCGATGTCTTTATCACACCCCTATAGCTAGCCAACGTTCATTTAGAACCGAAGCTTTGGCCTGATGATGATTGATGATAATGAATATAGCTGAAAAGTCTGTCTATTCTTTGTATAGTAACTGCGATGTAGAGGATGCTAATTACCTGTGCGGTTAATATTCCGAACGATATCAAAAAGGCTTTATCTGATGTCCCCTGTGCTATAGCCAGGACCAAAGCACTTATGATAATAGTAAAGACCATGCAAATCCATAAATTCCAATCGAATGGTGCTAGAGGCATCTCCCAGCTGATCAGCAACCTTAAGAAATATGTATAGCAAGATTAATAAGTTAAAGTACAACACTCAGTACTCACTTTGAAAGAATTGGTCGCGTTGGCGTCATGTTGTACGACCATGTTTTACTTTAATTTATCATGTCTCACTTAAGTTTCAATAGTCTAAGATTAATAAGGTTAAAAATAAATAAATATCTAATGTACTACGAAAACATAAAGAAAACTAGAAACTACTAGAATATCTTACCTTGGAGAAGGGGCAATACAAGTTATAGCAGTTCTGATAGATGCGCTGGAAAAATCCAAATACAAGTACTCTTCGTACCAGGAATATAAAGCAGCTGAAATAATACATTTTTTTATTATAAAAATACCAAAACTTTGTGAAGTGTTTAAAAAACGATATGATAGTTATTTACTTATTCCAACATCAGCACGATCTTCAAAAACATTTCCAAGGACCCCAATTCCAGTTCCATTTTCATATAATTCACCCCATTGCTCTTCATCTGCCCTCACTACTTGAATGGGGTGAATTATATGAAAATGGAACTGGAATTGGGGTCCTTGGAAATGTTTTTGAAGATCGTGCTGATGTTGGAATAAGTAAATAACTATCATATCGTTTTTTAAACACTTCACAAAGTTTTGGTATTTTTATAATAAAAAATGTATTATTTCAGCTGCTTTATATTCCTGGTACGAAGAGTACTTGTATTTGGATTTTTCCAGCGCATCTATCAGAACTGCTATAACTTGTATTGCCCCTTCTCCAAGGTAAGATATTCTAGTAGTTTCTAGTTTTCTTTATGTTTTCGTAGTACATTAGATATTATTTATTTTTAACCTTATTAATCTTAGACTATTGAAACTTAAGTGAGACATGATAAATTAAAGTAAAACATGGTCGTACAACATGACGCCAACGCGACCAATTCTTTCAAAGTGAGTACTGAGTGTTGTACTTTAACTTATTAATCTTGCTATACATATTTCTTAAGGTTGCTGATCAGCTGGGAGATGCCTCTAGCACCATTCGATTGGAATTTATGGATTTGCATGGTCTTTACTATTATCATAAGTGCTTTGGTCCTGGCTATAGCACAGGGGACATCAGATAAAGCCTTTTTGATATCGTTCGGAATATTAACCGCACAGGTAATTAGCATCCTCTACATCGCAGTTACTATACAAAGAATAGACAGACTTTTCAGCTATATTCATTATCATCAATCATCATCAGGCCAAAGCTTCGGTTCTAAATGAACGTTGGCTAGCTATAGGGGTGTGATAAAGACATCGATTTTAAAATATAATTTTGTGTCTGCAGTCCTAAAATTATTTCTTATACTTATTGTAAAAACTTTTTAGGACATGTGCCGAAATATACTGATTATTTGGAATGGTAAGCCCCTTGAACATACCAATTTATTTTCAGTCGTATAACGATTCAAAGGTGTCTTGGCACCAGCGCAGGGTCACGGGCTGGTTGATAGTAGCTGGGTTGATCCTATGCAATGCATACGGCGCCGGCTTGGCCACCACTTTCACCGTGCCCAAGTTTGAGAAGTCCATCGACACCATCCAGGATATCCTGGATACCAAGTCGGAGTGGGGAGCTACACATGATGCCTGGGTGTTTTCTTTGACCTTATCGCAAGAGGTAGGAATTTTTATAGGACGCGCAACATTTGCATCACATATACATACATGCATATAAAATCGTCTCTGTTACTACTTCCTTATAGTCAGAGGCCTATTAGCTGTGCTATTAGGTGGTTTTATATTTCTGACACCAGGGTTCATCGTGTCGATCGACTTGATACCCCTACGACAGAAGAAGAAGAAGAGTAGGTTTTAGAGCGTCAACGACTTGTGTTTCTTATACAGTATTTTTACTTGTTACATATTTTTTTCTAGCCCCGGGTTAAGCAACTAGTAAATCAATTCAAAATTTATAATTTCGATGAGTTAAAACATAAGAGTTTTACTAGAAATATGCTCTTCAGTATTGAGAAGCTTCCGTCAGGTATGTAAATATGGATTGTGTATTTAAATAAAATATATAGTAGAGATTGTTTTTAATTACAATAATATTGGACAGGGTCTTTCGCTATTGGCGAGTATATAACAGAAGAAGCAGTAAAGGACTTCAGACTGATGCAGGAAGACTTCTACTATGAACAGAATGTGGCGATGCTGCGCAAGAGTTCCGCATACACGCAGAAGCTCAGTGCGCTAATTGGTCGTTTGCACGAGTCTGGACTTATGCTGTCTTGGGAAACTCAGGTAATGCAATACAGGTCTATTACAAATTAAAATTGAATTTTTTCTTTTAACACAGTAAGTTTTAAATAAAAATGCGATATCTTGCGTATGACGTATGACGACTCTGACGTCACTTTAGGTTAGGTGCTTACGTATTTCTCTCCTCTCTTTTTTTCATTTCTAAATTGAAAAATTGACACGAAAAAATTAAAAAATTTTGAAATAGATTTAGAAATTATTATCTAATTGACATTTATTATTTTTATTTAAGGTGGCTTTACAGCATTTAATTATAAAGTGCAGCAAGAAGTGAAACTTTCACGTTCAAAGAAGGATGTTGAAATTGTTCCATTGAGCTTTCTTCACATTGTGGTACGTTTCACTTTCATTTACGTACTTTAAGTTTAGTAATAATAAATAGTGTGAATTTATAAGAAGTAAGTTCTACTTGATTACAAAAGTGTTATTGTTCTAAACGTACCTAGGTAAGCCACCTGTTAAAAATATGAGGTGTTTAAATAAATAACAAAAAGAAATCGGAGAACCGTTTCAGGTTAATGATTTGCTGTAAAATTAAAGTTAGGGTCCAG
>JARACY010005666.1:0-20860 GCA_029255725.1 Scrobipalpa atriplicella | reverse complement strand
AATCCGCCAACTCGCAGGCTTGGTGAGCCATTTCATAAGTGTCAAATATAGGTACCAATTCGTAGTTGCAAAAACACGACTTAACTAATTAGCCCGTGGGATGCTCGCCCAAATTTTCCAAAACGGAAAATTTTGGGGGTACCAATTTTCCTTTATACAGTAGTTAGACCAGGGTTCGCCTAATAATATCAATTTTTTTAACAATTATTTTGGTATTGATATATATCACAAAAAATCGTTGGATATATATCGGATATATCATGACATATATCCATTGATATACCGGGTGTAAGGGACAGCGTCCCGCAAACTGATAGGGGTTGCTCAGTCAACGATACCGAACACATATCACCAGGATTTTTTTTCAGGAAATGAAAAAAAAAAATTGCTTTTCCATACAAATTGTCTGATCAATGTAGTCATTTTGTATGAAAAAGCAAATTTTTATTTTCATTTCCTGAAAAAAAATTCTGATGGTAGTTGTTCAGTATCGTTGACTGAGCAACCCCTATAAGTTTGCGGGACACTGTCCCTTACACCCCGTATATCCTCGAACCCTGAGATAGACAGTTATAAGGATGTAAAAAAAATACCAAGAGCGTGTCGGACACGCCCATATGTAGGGTTCCGTAGCCTTATAAATGTTTACTTATAACAACATAATTATCTTCAAAATTTGATTTCAAGCTCATACAAAATCTATATAAGGATCATTTCACCTTTACTTTTTATTGAAACTGTTTTTCCTAAATATTTCGCGAACTAAGAACTACAAATAAAGAGCTATATTCCATAATTTTTTCATAATTTTTGCAATTATAGTTTCTGTATGTCTGTATTTACGTACACAAGCGCGCGTGTCTGTACGCGCCTCTACAAGTATAGCCGAACGGCAGTCGTGAGATAAAAATACTATAGCTTATTGCCTTAGTTTCATCCGCGGCTTATTGTGTTTTTCCATTTGAATCAAGTATTTTTCCGCATTAAGGGTCTATGTGCTCGCGGCAACTGTTCCTTTCAAACCAATGACAGAATGCGCGCTCTTCCTTTTCTAGCATGGGGCTGTTTCAAGCCGATTTCATATATTTTTGCATATATCTCAATGTACACAAAAAGTATTGAAAAACAGGGTTGATTATGATGTTCTTCATAATTATACGGTGAATTCAATATAACATTTGCTGTTTCTAAGCTCATAGAAATGTCACAGTTGTTGAAATTCGGCATTGAGTTGCCAGTTTTTCATGATATTTCTGATGATTTCCTGGTGTAATCATAGTATTTTTAGATTATATCTATGAATCTAGTTGTTCTCCATATTTTAGAGAAGCTAACCATATATAGATTTATTGAAAATTCAACTATTAACAATACTAACAAAGTGAAATGCCGGACCGTGTTTAGCTCGATTTAGAGTACTTCCCTCCTACTCTAAATCGGGCTAAACACGGTCCGGCGTTTCACTTTGTTAGTATAGTTAATAGTTGAATTTTGAATATAATTATGAAGTATATATAATAATCAACTCTGTTTTTCAATACTTTTTGTGTACATTGAGATATATGCAAAAATATATGAAATCGGCTTGAAACAGCCCCATGCTAGAAAAGGACAGAGCGCGCATTCTGTCATTGGTTTGCAAGGGACAGTTGCCGCGAGCACATAGACCCTTAAAATGTACTATACTCAGGGTGAATGTTACTTTAAATTGAAAAAAAAATTTGAAGTCGTTTCAGAAGTTTTTGAGTTTATTTGTTATAAACATACATATAAAAATACAAATCTTCCCTGTTTAGAATATTAGGTAGATATACCCCAGTCGATAAGGAGATTTTTGTATGAAGAAGTTCGACAAATTCCTTGCGTCGCAAGTAATAATACACATCGACTTCAGTCTGCTAATATTTTACCCTAATGTAAAATACTCTTGCTTCCATGCCGGACTGGGAGCGATAGAAAAACCAGTGCAGTGTACCAACTGCAACTACTCCCAGGCATGTTGTAAAAATCAGCTAAGGGATTCGAGGGTTTCAGTGTATTGTAGTTTAAGCGATGGGCTGACAACCTGTCACTATAGCAATATACAGATTACAGATCTATCTTAATCAACCTTCAAAACTCGTCAAACGTGGCGAAATGACCTTTGTTTGGGTCGTTGACGCTCTGCCTACCCCATTAGGGATACAGCCGTAATACTACGTATGTATGTACAATGTAAAATACTCAATTTTAATAGGCGGGGGCCTAGGAGGCGGTTTGGGTACCAACACATTCCAGACTAAGCCCGCGGCGCCGGCTTTCGGCAACCTCGGCGGCTCCCTGTTTAACACCCCCGCTACCAACACCTTCCAACCAGGTAAGGGTAAGGTTTCACTTTGAGTTCTTTTATTTTTATTACCACTTTTTATTTCCTCCAGAGTAGCTATGAAAAAGACCTAAAACGACTGTACTATAAACCGAATGGGACCGGTACCACGAAACTTGGGCCAGTAACGATAGCGACAGGATTGGTGAGACATTACGACAAAAAAAGCGACAGACTCTATTGCAATACAAGTACATGGATTGGTTGCGTTTCTAGAGAATGGCCTTCGACCGGCAACATTTATGCAAGTAAGGATTTTTTGTCTTTTGTTGTTATGTTTATTTTTTGTTTATGGAAGCACCTTCTCTTTCATATTTCGACTTGGGGAAAATCAGTGTCTGGGGTATTGATACTTCAAAATATTGCCAGCATATTTTTATTTTCTTCCATGCTGGACTGGGAGCGATTGAAATACATAGAATGTTCCAGCTGCCCTTCCTCCCGGGTATGCTGTAGAAGTCAGCAAAAGGGATTCGAAGGTTACAGTGTACTGACTGACAACCTGTCACAACAGCGATACACACTACAATCTAAATTTACCCTCTATTTTTGTCAGACGTAGCAAAGGCGCTTTTACGAGGCGTTTTACGCTTTGCCTATCCCGTAAGGGATATATACGTGACTTTATGTATGTATATTTTTTACATAAGTGTTTCAAATGTATAATAATTGTCGTATATTTCGTTTAGGCTTGGACAGCGGTCTGGGCGGCGGCAGTTTGTTCGGGAATACTTCATTAGGGAACTCCGGGCTCGGCCTGGGCATGGGAGGATCCGCCGCTCCTGTCAAGTAAGTACAGATATGCTTTAATAATAGTCAAATGCAGGTGTCCTAGCACTAATGATGATTGAAGAAACAATCACTCGCTCAGGAGATGTGCCGCCGTAGCTCAATTGGTTATAGTGCAAAAAACATAAACAAAACTAACGTGAAAAATATTGCCACCATTTTGCGAAGCGGTATACATACCGGGTGTAAGGGACAGCGTTCCGTAAACTGATAGGGGTTGCTCAGTCAACGACACTGAACACATATCACCAGGACTTTTTTTCAGGAAATGAAAAAAAAAATTGCTTTTCCATACAAATTGTCTGATCGATGTGGTCATTTTGTATGAAAAAGCAAATTTTTTTTGTCATTTCCTGAAAAAAAAAATCTGGTGGTAGTTGTTCAGTTTCGTTGACTGAGCAACCCCTATAAGTTTGCGGGACGCTGTCCCTTACACCCCGTATACAATAACGAAAATCCATACAACATTGCCGGTGACTATTTGCTGTCGAAATTTAAAAAAAGACAATAATGTCATATAACTTTGCAGCGCGTTTTCTCCGAATATCCGTAAATATGATACTTTGCGTATTGTTTTTTATTTCCATCATGATATTCTTTGCGCTTATTTCCGTATGCAATAAATAAATGAATCCTACCTTGAACTTCCATGCTGGACTGGGAGTGAGAGAAAAACATAGAATGTGCCAGCTGCATATCCTCCCGGGCATGCTGTAAAAGTCAGCTAAGGGATTCGAGGGTTTCAGTATTGTAATTTAGGCGGTGGGCTGACAACCTGTCACTATAGCAATATACCGATCCATCTGGAATAACCCTCAAAACTTGTCAGACGTGGCGAAACGACCTTTGATTAGGTCGTTTACGCTCTGCCTACCCCATTAGGGATAAAGGCGTGATTATATGTATGTATGTACCTTGATTCCATAGTGCGAACCTGTCCGGTGCGTCGGCGGCGGGCAACGTCCACGAGCAGATATTGAACCTGGTCGCGCGCCCCTACGGAGACTCGCCGCTGTTCAAGGACATCTCTACTGAAACCCGTCAGTATACTAGCTAGAGTATTTATACCGTACATTTTAATAGATAGTTTACTATACCAAAGTTATCAGAGTCACCGAGACTGGCGGATGGTAAAAGTATCTAGAGCATTCACATTTTTAATGATATTATAACTCACCACTGTTGAAGATATCTCTACTGATACCCGTCAGTATTTAATACTGTAGTGTTCTGAGAGGGATGCAAGCCACGTGACGTGAGAGATGAGAAAGACGCGAAGGATATAAGGGACGCGAGAGATGAAGGGGACCTGAGGGAGAGATTAACGAGAGGGACGCGAAAGGTACAGGGGAGGGAGGAGACGCGAGAGACGAGGTGGACCGTAGACAGAGAAAACTATAGACGACGTGATAGCATCTGATTCACTCACACAAGACAAAAAGCAACTTATGACTAGGACGTGTAAAAAAGCGAGACAGAATGATAAGGTTTTTTGTTTCACGGCGCGTGCCGGTTTTTTCAAGGCCAGCCTACTACTGCGCTACTACGCGACCAAAACAAATTGGGCGCTTTAATATGGCGGCTTGAGGACATCAGGCGCCTATTGTTTTGGTCGCGTAGTACATTTTCCGTCCCTTTCGGTGGCACGCTCAGCTGCAGTCTATACCATTCTAAGTCTATGAGGTGGACAGAGGGGCACGAATAACGAGAGGGACAGGAGAATAAGGAGACGCGAGGAACTATAGGGACAGGAGAGACAGTAGGGATGCGTGCGACGAAGGGGACGTGAGGGAGAGATGGACAAGAGGGTCACGATAAGTAGATGAAAGGGACGCGGGAGGCGAGAGGGAGAGAGACAGGAGAGGAAAGGGACAAGATAGACAAGGGGGATGCGATGGAGAGATGGACGAGAGTGACACGGATGGCGAGAGGGACGTGGGAGACGAGAGGGAAAGGAGGAAGAGGCCGTAAGAGACGAGAGGGACAGGGGGGTGGAAGTTACCAAATGCTGGTAGATAATGTTTCAAAGGTGGCAGACCCTCTCTCCAGAAACGGGTGATATATAGTACATTACAATGTAAGTGCGGTGGGTTGATCACCACAGCCGAGGCGATATTGCTAGCCCGAGCCGTAGGCGAGGGCTACAAGAAAGCAGAGACTGTAATTATCAAACCGCACGTATGTCGTACGACGTTTTATAACATATTTGCGAGGAAATAGCAAAAAAATTAAAACAGCGAAAAGAAAAACGCGCAGAATAATCTTTACTCGTTCACAAATTTGCGATGCGCGCGCATCCACAGATTACCTAGTATATATCGCGCAGCGCTTTTTTTTTTAAGGCAAAGGCTCAAAAACAGCCAGTATTACTAATAAACTAAATTAATATTTTTATGTTTTGTTACAGATAAATTGTTGAAATTTATTGTCAAAATTAATTAAATTAAAGAATGAAATGTTTATTTATTATATTTTATCTCCCAAAGTTAAATTTATTCATAAAACGTTTATCACTTTTCTGACGTAAAAACTCTTTGCTAAGATTTAAAAAAGTACCGTTCAATAAACAGTGCGTTTTACCTAATTAAAAAAAAAAACTCGTGTGTTTTACAGCACTCGTGCATTTTACATTACGATTACGCACAAGTACGTAATAAGATACAATACAATATTGAAATTGGTGTAATAAGATACCCTTTACGAGCAAATGTGTTATAAAATTGTTTATACTAAAAGTTTAATCCGTTACAGCGACATGTACGGAAGTTCTAAAGCCGACCAACCCGGCGGCCATGAAGGCAGTGTTGGACTCGGCCAACAACTACCGCATGACCAACAGCGGCGCCCGGCTCAAACTACACCACAACGATAAGGTTAATGAAATAACATGTTTTAACCAAAAATTATAAAAAATATATTTTTGTTTTTTTTTTATTTATTAGCCTTTATTCAGTTACATTACAAATAATTACATTACAGTTACAATTAAATAGATTTAACTTAACTTTACATCTCATTTCATTTTAATTTATTCCCTTCATTTTAGGTATCAGTCGGTTCCTTGGTATCCGTGTGCCTATTGTGAAAGGCCTCCCCCAGCCTATTCCACTCATTCTTGCATAGAGCCTTTCTCATCCAGGTCCCAGCCACTCTGGCAATTTTTACTCCATTTGTCTGGACCTCTGATTATTTGGCCAGCCCATTCCCACTTTAGGTGTCTTATCTTGCATGTTACATCGGTTACCCTTATTCTCTTTCTCAAGTCTTCATTTCTTATTTTATCTATTCTTCTTTTTCCCGTCATACTTCTCTCCATGATGGCTCTCTGGCATATTTCTAGTTGTTTACTATGAGTAGTGAAGTATGCCCCACGCGTGGGGCGGTGCAAGTACTTGTAGCTTGATGCCTACCGGCCGGAGTGCGCCAGGCCTGGTTACACATAAAACTTTGTTTCTTACAGAAATCCCTATTCGACGGTTTAGAAGAATCGGATGCGAGTTTAGAAGACAAACTGTCGCTCAAACCGAGCCGGAAGCGACTCGTATTGCGACCAAAATCCAACGAAGTCGATGCCACCGATGGGAATGTTAGAAACAGGTAAATATAATCACGGGCTAGGTAGAACATCAACGGCCTAATACAAAACGGTTAAGCCACGATTTAGTCGGGCATTTTTCAGATAGAATCGTGTATTGCTGTAGTGACTGGGAGCGATAGAAAAACATAGAATGTGTAAGCTGCTTCTCCTCCTGGACATGCTGTAGAAGTGATTTGGGGGTTACATTGAGAGTCTAATTTAAGAGATGGGCTGACAACCTGTCGCTGTAGCATTATACAAATCTGTAAAATAACTCTCAAAACTTTTCAAACGTTTTGGAACGATCTTTGTTTGGGTCGTTGACGCCTCAGTTGACGCTCTGCTTACTCCATTAGAGATAAAGGTGTGATTGTTTGCATGTATGTATGTATGTACTCTAAGAACGAGCTTAAGATATATTTTATTAAAAGTGAAATTAGTATAATGTAGGCGATGAGCTGACAACCTGTCACTACAGCAATATACAGCGAAACTACCTTTGTTTGGGTCGTTGACGCTCTGCCTACCCCATTAGCGATAAAGGTCTGATTTATATATTATGTAATTATGTATTTACTCGAACAATGAGTTTTAAACACTTAATTAAAAAGTTAATTTGAACTCACCAGATCTCTAGAAGAACCGCAACACAACAGCAACATGAACGGCAACTACCACGCGGGAGAGAGCGAGACAGATAATCAATCAACCAACAATAAACCCGCGAGTGAAGAGGACAGACTGAGAGAGAGGAGGGATACTAGCAACTTCGCTGATAATCAAAGTAAGTAGTCGCTGCTCCATTCTACAAGATATCAACCACCACGCAGGAGAGAGCGAGACAGATAATCATTTAACCAACAATAAACCCGCGAGTGAAGAGGACAGACAGAGAGAGGAGGGATACTAGCAACTTCGCAGTAGTCGCTACTCCTTTCTACAAGATATTTCATTATTGCATACAAATAAATACAAATAAATAAAAAAATTACAATCTTTTCCAAATCGGTTTTTGGCGATGCATATGAGGATATTACGTATCATTTGAAGTATAAATCACAAAAAAATATTAAACCGTATCGTATCTGGAGCAGCCCAAACTTGATATGTTTTGGAAATTAATATATGTACATATAATATAATGATGTGATATAATTTTTGAATCAGCTCAAAACGCCTTTTCATTTGATACCGCACACGAAAGGTTTCAGAACATTTTTTTTAATGTTCCGTCACGAAATATTGTTAGTATGATTCGGATTCAGCACTCCAAAATGAACTAGAATGTGAGTTTTTAATTTGCTCGTTCCGGAGAAAATTTACAGTTCCGCAATAGATGGCGTTGTACGCGGCTAACATTATAACAGGTCGTATAACGTTGTTTTGACGTTTTCGTTTCACGCAATGTGACAAATAAGTTTTAGTGTAAAATTTAAAGTTTAGATGGCTATTCTTATTGCTGCTTTATTGAAAAATTTACTATAGATAAGTAAAATATAGCTTTCGGATATGTAAAACTATTGATTTAACAAAATTAAAAACGATATAAAATAGTCAATAGACTTTTCCGTGTAAAGAAACGTTTTTTTAACCAGTTTCAGTTTTAACTTCTCCAAAACTTTCCCATACTCCAAAGGTCCCAAATAAAATTTGACCCAAATATAATTAGTATTCACTATTCCATGGAATCTATGTATTATGCATTATACTCCATTCATTATTTAATTACTACGTAAGTAGAACGATAGAACAGTATTCCCATTAGTGTTTACTTTACTTTTCTTTTTTATGTTAATTCTATGTATTTTTTTAATTCACAGATGTAGACACCAGTGCCGATAGACATGGTAGTTGGTAAGTACTAAAGTTTAGTACCTTAACCATATGTGACGTTCCACATGAAAAGGTACCATATGGAGGGTTTGAAAAGGGTTTCAAGAACTCCACGACCTTATCCCGCCAGCTCCCTTCTACCATCGGGCATCTAGACGCACCGCAGGATAACATCCATACCTGGTCGGTATTCCACCAATACGGACTAAGCGCTTCCAAAACTCTTTCATAATGCGCACAGCAAAAGAGTGGAACTCGCTACCTGCGTCTGTGTTTCCGAATGCATACAACCCTCAACACTTCAAAGTGAGAGTGAACAGGCATCTTCTGGGTGAGCTCGCTCCAGCGTCGACTCCGTCTCTGTCGCTCTCGACCTAGACTGTAGTCAAGAGCAACCCCATTTCTAATGAAAAAAAAGGGTACTTTATGAAGGGTTTTTGAATAGCTTATGAGTTGCAGTATAGGGATGTGCATAACTCTCCATAAGATACACTTGCACGTGGAACTTCACTTACCGGATGTAAGGGACAGTGTCCCACAAACTAATAGGGATTAGGATTACTCAGTCAACGAAACTGAACAACTTTCACCAGGAAATTCTTTTAGGAATTGAAAAAAAAATGCCTTAATCATACAAAATGTCTAGCTCGATCAGACAATTTGTATAATTAAAGCATTTTTTTTTTTTTTTTTTCCTGTTGAAAGTGATTTAGTTTCGTTGACTGAGCAACCCCTATCAGTTTGCGGTACGCTGTCCCTTGCACCCGGTATATATTGTGTGCATTTTTTTATAGTAATGTTTTATTTTTCAGGTTAAACGCATCAAAGCATCAATGGAGTGCGGAGAAAGAGAAGCCTATAGACAATGAGCCCACGCCCCGGCTCTATCCTAATTTAGGTAAATATGCTCTTCAGCTTCCATGCTGGACTGGGAGCGATACAAAAACATAGAATGTGCCAGTTGCATCTCCTCCCGGGCATACTGTAAACACCAGCTAAGGGATTCGAGGGTTACAGTATATTGTAATTTAGGCGATGGGCTGACTACCTGTCACTACAGCAATATACAGATCCATCTTAAAGAACCCTCAAAACTTGTCAGATGTGGCGGAACGATTTTTGTTTGGATCGTTGACGCTCTGCCTACATCATTAGGGATACAGGCGTGATATTGTATGTTATGTATGTATGTAAGAGCATTTTTGCATACATCCTTTTTAGATTCGTATACAATTCGTATCCTATTTGGGCTTGTGCACCCATCCATATAAGTTTCATATGGTTTTTTTGTTGGATACAAATCTTAATGGATAAGTGCACAAAAGCGCTAAGGCTGTAAATGAAACGCATCGCGCTCGCCCTCTAACTTTGTCAGTATGTCGCGGTAATTAATAAGCTAGCGGTTCACTGTTTTCTTTAGAGACTTCAATGCTCAGACAACGAAACTTAACAACTTTCACGAAATAAACAATTAAATTGTCTGATCAAAGTAGTCATTTTATATGGGAAAGTAAGTAGTAAAAAAAGCCGTAGAAACACCTGGAACCTTTATTCATTTGTCATTGTTTGTTTCAGATAAAGAAGTTCCGACACAAACAGAGAGGCGGGCTAGTTGGTAAGTAGGGTAAACCTTACTATTACTGGCTACCTCCAGTTATTAGTCGCTTCCATCTCCTGTCGCCTTATTCCCGAATTTCTCGGGGTCGGCTACCTAATCTAGAGAAATGAACGAGGATACTGGTTTTTACACAGAGCGACTGCCATCTGACCTCCGCAACCCAGAAGGGAAACCAGACCCAATCCTACCTAGATTAGGCTTTTGCCACTAGCCAACCCAGCTGTCAGAGTTATCAAGCCGCCAATGCTTACCAATGGCCTCTGACATGGCTGAACGACTAATATCTATGTGCCAGTATGTGCCTTCCAAGTTACACTAGTTTACAAATTTTTATTTTTTTAAATACCCATGGACAATTTATTTTAGTAAATTTGATTTGTGTCTGCCCCCATATCATTATGACATATGTCAAATATTTTTATCACATTATTTTTTTTATTCAAATCTTTTATATGATGTCTTACTTAAGTTTTAATTATTTTTTAGCTCGAAAACTTCCTCATACATCATTATTAACGACTGTGTAACCATTACCAGATATTTTCTCTGCCACCCGCCATTTGTACGTCATGTCCGCGGCGGGTGGCACTTGTTTTTGATTGTCTTCGTATCCATATAGTGCATTTTTTTAATTTCTTATACACCAATTACTACAAAATCAGCTGTAAATAATAGACTAGTTTTTAATCGATTTCATGACCGACCACCCACCATTACAACCCGGTATATCGTTCCTTTCTGTTACACAATTGTACAACGTGTAACAGAAAGGGTATATGTGTCGCAGTGATCTGGTTAAATCTGCTATTTGATTGAATGACTAGCTCGTTCATTGAATTGCTGCATTCAATTGAATCACTAGGCCGATCGTTGATTGAACAAGCGTCACTCAACGTCCAACTAGTTAGCTGATTGAAACATAGCCCTTTGAACAGGGCGGACGTAAAATCAGTCAGGTGATTCTAACCTAACCAAAATCGCTCACGTTTTATAAAATTTCGTGTTTTTTTTTTTTGCGTATTTTGGGACGGTCGCCGGCTGCTGCCGCAGCACTCTCGCTGCGCTCGCTCGGCTCCCTCCGTGTTGTTGACACTAGCAACTTAACAACAACCTACTGACCTGGAAACCTTTCTGGATGAGGTTTTTTTTTTTGTGGGGGGCTGCGCCCACCGAACCCCAGCTTCGAGCCGCGCCTTAGAAGTCGGCTATATCCCATTCAACGACTTCGCTAAATGACGTTCAGTCAAGACGTTGAACGTTACATTCAACGACTTGACGAGTAGTCCTTTAGTGATTTAATTAAATGCCGTCATTCAATTAACGAGCTAGTCATTCAATCAAATCGCTTATTCAACTAGATCACTGCGACATATGCATCGTGAAATGTGTTAATCTACTCCTAAGGAACATAGGTTGAAAAACGAAAAAGAAAAATTTTACCTTCCATGCAAAATGCATCAGCTGATAGCGCATTTAGTATGGGAAGTCAACATTTTTATTAAATTTTTTTCGACCTATGTTCCTTAGGAAAAGTTGTTCAGTTTTATGGGTAGATTCATACGTTTCACGATGCATATACCCTTTCTGTTACACGTTGTATATATATTCCGGCAGGCTAACGACGAAACCGCTTCGCAAGCCAGTGCCCCTGAGCGCGGAGTCTGACAGCTCTATCCGACAGCTGGGGCTGCGGGATCGCTCCCACGACAAGGAGAATGTTGATACTTTTTCAGGTATTTATATTAACTTTTCTTTGTTTTGATTACTTGTAATTTCTGTTATACAGGTTGTAAAAAATAGTACTACGTTCCTTTTAAACCACATTTTCTACTGATGATACTAAACAACTTTCCCAAAGCAAAAACTATTGCCTTTTCCACACCATATAAAGATGCTATCCTCATCTGCCATTTTGTTTTAACGAGGCAAAATTTTATTACGAGCTAAAATTTTAGTGCTTTTCTAAAGTTGTTTGTTATCATCAGTATAACATGTGGTTACAAGGAACGCAGTACTTTTTTTACACCCTGTATATAGTAGCGGCGGCGGACTTCTACTGGATAATGGATGGTTTGTAACTTATTCTATACTAGCTTTGCGCCCGCAGTTTCAGTCGCGTTATATGAGCTTTCCCGTGGAAATGAAGGATTCCCGCGGTGAAAAGTAGCATATGACCTATTCCAGGATCTAACCCCATGCGTAACAAGATTTATCCCGATCCATCTAGTGGTTGAAGCGTGATTGACTAATAAACAACCAAACTTTCGCATTTATATTATTTTCTCAAACATGCATGGAAATAGTCTTTTCTCAAACATGCATGAAAATAGTCTTATTCCTTATGCACAATCAATACGCAAACTTTGACATTTACGGTTTCTCAAATGAAAAAAAAACTATCTTTATTTTTTTCAAAGAACTCGTCTTTTTCAAATTTCGAACAACAAAGCGCTCCGTCAAAGTACAAAACGCCATTCCTCCATGCCAAAACTCTCCAGCAAAGTCCAAAACGCCATGACTTCATGCCAAATCTTTTTTTTTCTAAGTACACTTGCGTTTAGTTTCAACCATTTGCATTTGTGTTGACCTAGCACTGAGGCTGTACGCCATAGATATTTATTTTTGTATTTCCTTGCATTAATTTGAGAAAAGCACTATGTAAGCCTCGGTGGAAAAAGCAGTTGCCTGACTCGTATTATTAAAGTCCTCGCCTTAAGGCTCGGACTTCAAACTCTACTCGTCCTGCTACTGCAAAATTTCCATGCCTTAGACACACTATAGTTTTTTTTTTTTTTTTTTTTTATTGGGTTTAAATAAGAGGCCAGTGTGCTATCGGTATACTCCTGGCCCCTCCCCATCACATCACATATTTACCTTGTAACATTGGTATTAGTATTTAACATATAACAATTGCGGCTACTTAGTAATAACAATATGTGGTTTACAGATTTATTGTACTTGTCTATTACGCCCAGTATGAGTCACAATTTTCTGGGAGCATCAGCTTAGGTATTTAGTAAAAAACATAAATTTATTTAAGGTTCGTCATCACTACTTCAGTGCTGTCTTCGGTGCGAACAGATCGTTAAGCAAATGACCTCTACTGGTATTCCCGCTTTCTCTACGTATTAGATTCTCACGTATAGTGTTTTTATCTCACGACTGCCGCTTTGCCATTATGTGCGTGTAAATGAACCTACGCGCGCATTTTCTTAGTGTACGTGAGTTCGCCATAGTAAACTTGTATTTACGCACACAAGGGCGCGTGTCCGTACGCTCAACTACAAGTATGGCCGAGCGGCACTCGTGAGATTAAAACACTATATCCGATTCCGAATTCTCACGTACCTATAGCTGCTGTTATGAGCCTGCTGATCATCTTGGTAATTTGTTTTTCGTTAGTTAGGTATTTTAAAAAGTATTTTATCTACACTCATGTGGTAAAGTCGGTAATACCGAATCAAGAACAGTTTGTTATTGATATACTTTTATACTACACCTATTCTGAAAGTATATTAGTTCTTACTTGAAAAAAGGGAAGAAAGTACGTAAATCCAAGCGAACGAATATGCGGGCGACAATAATATATGGGATTTACTTTCTCCCTATGCTTTCTCCCCTAGGGGAGAAATTTTCTTCCCTCCTTTTTTTTAAATTCATTATTGAAGACTAGAAACAGGCGGATGCCAAAAAACGAAAAGTTTGTATCTCAAAGCCTAAAAAATTAAAAATTAGCCGCTAAAAGTTGTTCAGTTTGAGAAAAATTGATTTGTTTCGTGAAAAGTTGTTCAGTTTGAGAAAAATTGATCAGTTTAAAAAAAATGGTTCAGTTTTGATAAATATGTTCAGTTTTGAGAAAATTTGTTCAGTTTTAGAAAAGTCGTTCAGTTTGAGAAAAGTAGCTTGGTTTTGAGAAAATTCGCTTAGTTTTGAGAAAAGTTGTTCATTTTTAAGAAAAGTTGTTCAGTTTGAGAATAGTTGTTCAGTTGAACGAAGTAGTGTAGAACGAACGGACTTTGTCACACATTTACAACGACTGGCAACCTTCTCGTTCAAAGAGCAGATGTGCAATATTTATGGCCGTACTGTATGAATGTAGATAAAGTATTGTACGCAACTGTACATAATTAGGTATTGTATTACGCAACAGTTGCGTAGCAATAGCTATAGATTTATTCCGGATAATGTAAGAATTTTTTAAAGTTATAGTTGCTAGTTACATTTGGCTGGGTATTGTGTATTTTGTATTAGCTTGAAAGTTTGTCACAGAGCTTGTGGCGCGTGATCATTCGCCTAACGCCCGGTACAAACGTGTGAATGTGGACCAGCCGGTCTATATCTCTGTAACTAATTGTATCTAAATGATTAATAAAAAATCGTAGTTCACTAGAAATCTAAAAGTTGTATTTTTCTCAATTGGAAAGTCTTTCCTTCGCTCTGTCAAATGAGAGCTACGGCAGCTTCTTTAAACTTCATTTAAAGCGGACGTCGTCTAGTTTGCTTTTTTTAATAATTTTTATTCTAATTGGCAGTGTCGACAGAAGAGGAGCATGTGTTACCGCGTCCAATGCCGCCGCACCCGACGGGCGTGAAGCTCACGCGGCCCGGCTACTACACCATACCTTCGCTCGACGATATGATCAGTAAGTTAACCAATTTCTGCGTAAACATACTACTAAAATCATCATCCTTGGAATGGCTTGGCTCTTGACTCTAGACACAAAGGTCAGCGATGACCGTGACAGAGTCGACGATGGAGCGAGCTAACCCAGAAGACGCCAGTTAAGGCACTGGTAGTCTCACACACCGACGGAACACAGCAAGCTGTTTGGCGCCGGACTCCGGTGAGGGTAGTCGCGAGCCAGGCGGCCCCTTGCGGAGCCTACCACCGTTTTGTTGGGATCATTCAGCCGGACTTATTCACAGGCAAGCCTGTTTTGCCGTTGCCCAGGGTGGACCACTAGGAGGTAGATCCCATCCCACTCCAAAAATCTAATATTATGTGACATAACAAATCAAAACTCAACCCCAGACAGGATTTGAATCTTCAACCTTGAAATACTGCCCTAACGCTCTAACCAATTGAGCTACTGTACTACCGGGGATCGCATCTTGAGCGGTGATTTAAGATACTAGGGCTCGTATTTATAAAGCGATCTCAAGATTGAGAGCAATATTAAATATGGATTTGACAGATCGTTTTGTACTGAAATGACATTTCTGATACAAACTCAAACTCGCTGTCACTCTTGAGAGCTGATTATAAATACGGGCCTAGTTGTTTCTTAGATCGTCATGAGTGGACACTAGCGACATCTTTCGTTCCTAAGGAACATAGCTCGAAATATGACAAAGAAAGGCCTCCCGTAATAATGGTGTCCTCGTCTCGAGTCATTTTGTATGGGATGTCCAATTTATTTTCATATTTCGACCGATGTTTTTTAGGGAAAGTTGTTCAGTTTCATGGGTAGGTTCACACCATAAAGTCTGTTCAGCGATATTGTTTACTCCCGGTGTAATTTTTATACTTATCGGTATTTTGAATAGTGTAAAACTGTATTTTATCTACACTCATGTCGTAAATCCTTCATTTACTTATCAGAAACGCTAAGCAAATGATATACCTTTCGATGCAGCCGTGACTAAGGAACCATACAAATTTCATTTCGTTATCGCAAAGCTGTAACAAAATGAAGTTTTATTTTTTAATTTTTACGCAGATGCTTGCTATTTGAGCAAACTAGAAAAGAAGAAATAATGATTACTTTATTTTTTCTTTAATTTAAATTTGTTGTATGAGTGTAGATAAACTATTGTATGAAACTGTACATAATTAGTATTTAACACTCGTGTATACTTTTATGAAACTCGCTGATCCCTCATTATGCAACAGTTACATAAATAGCTATTTTAATCTGTACAGAATACATGCGTCCGGATGGTTCGTGTATCGTCCCGCACCTGACTATCGGCCGCAAGAACTACGGCAACGTGTTCTACGACTGCGAGATAGATGTCGCCGGCTTAGACCTCGACTCATTGGGTGAGTTCCGTGCTCCGGAGAGCACGTTAAGCCCCGCACCTGACTATCGGCCGCAAGAACTACGGCAACGTGTTCTACGACTGCGAGATAGATGTCGCCGGCTTAGACCTCGACTCATTGGGTGAGTTCCGTGCTCCGGAGAGCACGTTAAGCCCCGCACCTGACTATCGGCCGCAAGAACTACGGCAACGTGTTCTACGACTGCGAGATAGATGTCGCCGGCTTAGACCTCGACTCATTGGGTGAGTTCCGTGCTCCGGAGAGCACGTTAAGCCGTCGCTCCCTTAGCTAATAGTTTACCCATCTTAATAGTATAAAAATGAATTTATTATTTTATAAAAACTAACTTACATATTTTTTCACAGTACACTTCCTGAACAAAGAGGTGACAATCTACCCGGACGACTCGGATAAGCCTCCGATAGGACAGGGGTTGAACCGACGAGCCATCGTTACTTTGGATCGGATCTGGCCGAGAGACAAGACCGAAAAACGACCCATCACCGACCCGGAGAGGTAAGATATGACTCATTTCTAACCCAAAGAGGTAAGATATGACCTATTTCTAACCCGAATAGGTAAGATATGACCAATTTCCAACCCAAAGAGGTAAGAGATGACCCATTTCTGATCCAAAGAGGTAACACATGGCCCATTTCTGACCAAAAAAGGTAAGAGAGGCCCATTTCTAACCCAAAGAGGTAAGATATGGCCATTTCTAAACCAAAGATGTAAGATGTGACTCATCTAACCCAAAAAGGTAACATATGACCCATTTCTAACCTTAAGCTAAAACTCGCTGGATATTTTTTTATTTATGGTAACAAACATTCTTACCGATAATAATTTTAAATAAGTCCTTTTCTAATGTTAAGGTTATTTTGTCCTCAGATTGTTAGCTATGGACTACGAGGGCAAACTGCGGCGCGTGTGCGACAAACACGACACCAAGTTCATTGAGTACCGCCCGCAGACCGGCAGCTGGGTGTTTAGAGTAAGCTTATATGTCATCAGATTACTAGCGATGAGTACGAGGGCAAACTGCGGCGCGTGTGCGACAAACACGACACCAAGTTCATTGAGTACCGCCCGCAGACCGGCAGCTGGGTGTTTAGAGTAAGCTTATATGTCATCAGATTACTAGCGATGAGTACGAGGGCAAACTGCGGCGCGTGTGCGACAAACACGACACCAAGTTCATTGAGTACCGCCCGCAGACCGGCAGCTGGGTGTTTAGAGTAAGCTTATATGTCATCAGATTACTAGCGATGAGTACGAGGGCAAACTGCGGCGCGTGTGCGACAAACACGACACCAAGTTCATTGAGTACCGCCCGCAGACCGGCAGCTGGGTGTTTAGTAAGCTTATAGGATTTTTACCCGACTGCGCAACGCAAAGAACGGTAATGTGTTTATCAGCCTATACAAGTATGTATGTATGTGTGTATCTTTGTTCCTTTTTATATTTTGATATTTTCTAATACCCTCGTCAAATCGCAACCAATTGCGTAATTTTTGAAAAATAAGCTCTTAACCCTCAAAACTTCTCAGACGTGGCGGAACGTCCTTTGTTTGGGTCGTTGACGCTTTGCCGTGGCGTGATAGTATGTTGTATGTATGTAACAACGACATGTAGCTTCTTACCTTATATCCAAGTTTTTTTTTTATGTAGAAATATTACACTTATAAAAAGATATGACCTCCGATACATTCCTATATAAATACTAAGAAATAAGGTGAAAAAAACTAGATCTCATCGTCTTGAACTTATTTCGCAAAAAATTTCGCAGCCAGTTGCTTTTTGACGGCGGGATTAGTGTATGTAGATGTTGAGCATTTGTATGAAAAATTGTTCACGGAGTGCCCTTTTAGACAAGGATTATTATTATTACCTTCCATGCTGGACTGGGAGTGATAGAAAAACATAGAATGTGCCAGCTGCATCTCCTCACGGGCATGCTGTAAAAATCAGCTAAGGGATTTGAGGGTTTCAGTATTGTAATTTAGGCGATGGGCTGACAACCTGTCACTATAGCAATATACAGAACAATCTGGAATAACCCTCAAAACTTGTCAGACGTGGCGGAACGACCTTTATTTAGGTCGTTTACGCTCTGCCTACCCCATTAGGGATTAAGGCGTGATTTTATGTATGTATGTATTTTTATTATTTCCCCTATTAGGTGGAGCATTTCAGCAAATACAGTCTGACAGACTCGGACGAGGAGGACGAGATCACACCCGAAGTGTTAAAGCGGCAGATTGTCAACCAGCAACTGCAGAAAGCTGCGCCTCTTGGTCAGTATTTCATGTTTTTTTTTTTCATTCTTCTTCTTAGCGAGTGGATTTTCGAGTCGAACAACGACCCGATAAACCCTGGTGTCAGAGTTTTCAAACCGCCTAGTAGCACAGCTATAGGCCTCTGACATGGTTTCAGTAACGACCACTATCAAAGACAGCGACCGGGACCGACGGCTTAACGTGCCCTCCGAAGCACGGAATCTTTTTTCTTTTCGGACAATCAGGTGATTCAGCCTGCAATGTCCTAACCAAACTGGAGAAAACCTCACAAAGTAATAAATTGACAAATATCAACTTTGTATTCCCCCCTGGGAATCGAACCCAGGACCTCCGGATCGTAAGCCCACGGCTTAGACCACTAGACCACAGAGGTAGTTTTTTTCATTAATACAGTATTTTTACTTGCCATGTGGGTCGATCGATCCGATGGCCCTGGTATCAGAGTTTTTAGACCGCGCCTAAATAACACAGATAATAGACCTCTGACATGGTTTGTGTAACAACCACTATCGTAAGACAGCGACCGGAACTTGCTCTCCAAAGCACGGACTCTTTAATATTTAAGACAATTAGGTGATAAATAATATTAGAAATAACAAATCAAAAATTTCGTCCGCCGACAGGATTTGAAAACCGGCCCAACGCTCTTAACCAACTAAGCTACTTCGGCTTAGCTGTGAGCGAAAAAAATTGTGATCTGCTATTTATTAACTACTCGTCAAGTGGACGCTAGCGACATCTGTCGTTTAATGTTACAACTATACAATTTATTTAAAAAATAATATAGCACTGTGAGTGCAAAAAATCAGGTGATAACTCCAACTCGACACAATACGTGACAAAAAGTTATAGTGTGTAAGAGACAGCTCCCCTCAAACTCATAGGTGTTGCCCAGGCAACGAAACTGAACAACTCTCACAAAGAAATTTCAGGAAATGCCCCAAACCCCAAACTACAGCACGTTTTGAAAGCTGTTTATAAATACGGGCCATATTTATAAACAGCTCTCAAGTGTGACAGCGATTTTGGGTTCGTATCAGAAATGTCATTTCAGTACAAAACGACCTGTCAAATCCATACTTAATATTGCTCTCACTCTTGAGAGAACTTTATAAATACGAGCCTTAATCTTATAGCGAGCCACGAAATTTTGACGTAAGGGGCTACCCTGAGCCAAGCGGCGCCCTCATCAGTCAAAAAATCATAATTCACTGAAAACACAATTAATCGAAAATTCGGTAGATCAGATTGAATTAAAAGCAAAGAAGATAATTTAGAACCTCATAGTTTAAATTCATAGTTCGTGGTAGTAACAGAAAGCCACTTTTAGCACTTTTGCTATCTGTAACTGCTGTAAACACTGAATCATGAATTTATAGTGATTATAATATATTTCAGTACCTATACTTTAATCTGATCTACCGGATTTTCGATTAATTGCGTTGTCAGTGAGTATTGATTCTTTAACTGATGAGGACGCTGGCGTGCACCGGGGAACCCCGTAATACAAATAACTGTAAAATCATAACAATCTGTTTTCCTTTTTATGATACAGTTTTTTTTTTGTATGTATACCCACAATTTCTACTGTGACAAATTTTCAAGCTATTTTGCGTACTTATTCACATTCTCCATCTAAATAAATATTAATATCTCCAGCACCATCAAAACCGATCCAGCCGCCTGCCCCGGGCGGTCTCGGCGGTCTCGGCGGACTCGGCGGACTGGGGGGCCCGGTGTTCCCTATGGCCCCCGTGGGGGTCCCCATGGCTCCCACACCCGGCCTCAGCGAGCTGTATAGCATGCACTCTGAGGCGCAGCGGAGCGAGCTGCATGGGAAAGGTACGTACCTGATTCAGAAATAAGAAATAATTTGTTTCTGAACTAGGTATTCATGGGGATAAAAACGCAAAGCTGATTGCAGATGTCGCCACTAGCGAGTGTTCCAAAAGAGGCTAATGAGAAGACGCAAAACTTAGACATTGGCAGATTACTGACCGATCACAGGAAAAAGGAACACTCGCTCGTGACGCAATGTAGTTCCCAGTTTTGATCCCCATTAGCTAAGCCTTAATTAGCTGTTTTCACAGTTTTCAAAATATAGCGTTAATGAACAAAATCATTAATAAACTACATAATGATTTTGTTCATAACGTATATTTTGTTACAGCGTTTGAAATGGATACCACGGAGGATAATACTGAATCACAGAGTTTATATCAAGACAGTCATAGAGGTAATTCTTATTTCCTTGTATTTAATTTAACTCTTGATATTTTAGAGAAAGACAATTACTTAAAATTTATTTTCTTCCTTTCACATATTTTTGTTTAAA
>JARACY010005665.1:0-20868 GCA_029255725.1 Scrobipalpa atriplicella | reverse complement strand
ACCGCATTAATATTGATGATGTGTATCTATACGTGATCCAATAACATAGGCGAATGTTACGTGTGTGTGCGTGCAGTGAGGGGCGGGCGGGGCTGAAACAATATGGCGGCTTATCACGCCCGCCCCGCGCCCCCCGCACCCTCGCAACTTCACGGAAAATATCCAACAAAAAAAAACAACTGATAAGATCACGATGAGGTCGAGCGGCGCTCATCAATAGGTAATCCGTCGATGTCGGTATCAGATCCTGGGATTAGATAGTATCGCGGGCGTGAGTCGTGCGTGACCCGACAGGCGACCGACCGCGCGTTAACCGCGGGAGATGCGCGCACGCACCGCTGCAGCACCACGGGGACTGCTCCACCGTGGCTGTGATATGTTAACTTCTACCCTGATAGTGTATCTTCCGAGATACCAGCTCCTGCGATCGAGTGTTCTTCTATCTGATCTAATCGTCAGTATCAGGGTTGTGGTGCGATACGACGCTAGCGAGCGGGGCTGCGGGATGTGAGGGGGGGAGGGGGGTTCTCCTGTAAATATTTGTCCGCGGCGCGCACCGCCACCTCACGCCGCCTGCATCGTCCTCGTTCCACCAGGTACCTATCCTCCGCCTGCGACTCTAATCTACGCTACGAACTTTACAACACTCATAAACGGAGACGAGCAAATTTGTTCAAGTATAAATGTGTGTGTTTGTGAAGTACCTTCAAGTGGATTAGTTAGGGAGTGTTATATTGGTGTTGTTTTGAAGAACATGTCATATTTACCTGTCTATTCTTTGCGTAAGGATTGCATTAGATAATAGATTGCGTAGATTTAAAATTTAGTTCTCTTGGAAGGTAAAATTGAGAGAAGCTAAAGTGTAACATTTGAATATTGTTAGTGCATGCATTGCCGTCGTCATGGAGGATATAATGTAGAGCGAGGGCCGGAGTGGCGTCGGGGAGTGTTCGCGAGTGACGCGATAACCAGAGCAAACAGCGCCGCGGACAAATATTTACAGGAGAACCCCCCTCCCCCCCCTCACATCCCGCAGCCCCGCTCGCTAGCGTCGTATCGCACCACAACCCTGATACTGACGATTAGATCAGATAGAAGAACACTCGATCGCAGGAGCTGGTATCTCGGAAGATACACTATCAGGGTAGAAGTTAACATATCACAGCCACGGTGGAGCAGTCCCCGTGGTGCTGCAGCGGTGCGTGCGCGCATCTCCCGCGGTTAACGCGCGGTCGGTCGCCTGTCGGGTCACGCACGACTCACGCCCGCGATACTATCTAATCCCAGGATCTGATACCGACATCGACGGATTACCTATTGATGAGCGCCGCTCGACCTCATCGTGATCTTATCAGTTGTTTTTTTTGTTGGATATTTTCCGTGAAGTTGCGAGGGTGCGGGGGCGCGGGGCGGGCGTGATAAGCCGCCATATTGTTTCAGCCCCGCCGCCCCTCACTGCACGCACACACACGTAACATTCGCCTATGTTATTGGATCACGTATAGATACACATCATCAATATTAATGCGGATGACAATATGAATCTACAATGTCGATGTCGGTATACGAGTAAGTGCCTAGATATCTACCTAGGTATTAATGTGCAGCCTTCAATTTATCTTTGGATTTAAGTGGCTACCATCTAAAAACTAGTCACGTCGTTTTATATTTCAATCATATTCATTTACCCAATAAAATACTTACATATTCAGTAATCACGGATGCCAATCGAGCAGAAGTTGCATGTTCCTTAAAAAATCTTCGTGCGATTTCCTAAAAATTTGAAAATAATTTAATTTTAAAACTAATTATAAAACAGAAATTATACTAAAGAATCTGATAGATCATTTTTATACTTTTTTGTTTTACAGTGAATTTAGTGATACTAATTACCTATGTCCGTAAGGGCTTTCTGCGCAGAGTCACTAATGTTTACAACAAAAAGTAGGTACCTACATAATATAAGGATCTAGACATTTTTCACTTATTATTGCTACAGTATAAAAAAATAGGATCTTATCAAAACTATTTGCGGAATTAAATGTAGGAAAAGTATGATGCTGATAGACATTATGTTTATGTTTATAGGATGTTTGATGCTTTGTCTAACCCGTGTGAAGTAGGTACGAGTAGGTATTTACCATGGCATATATTAGACAGACCTATTGGTTTTCGATCGCATGTCTTAGCTTTAATTGAATGCCTGTAAATAAGTATTCATTAGTCGATTGCATATCTTGTAAACACTGTTGGCGTTCCAATAAAAATACAGAGGACAGGAAGTTAGTCGGTTAATTCAGAGAGTGTAGGTTTTGTAGTATAGGTATCATGTTGTTAGCCTTTGCCTAAACGATCCTTCTTCGTTATACTATTGTCTTTTTATTATTTTGTTGAAATTAACTAGCTAAATTCTATTTTTTATTTTTTTCAGTTCTATGGATGAGCAGTAATCAATCCGTGATTATTATTTTAAAACGTAACTAATTTTTTTATTTCAATTAAAATAATAAATTGAAGCTCTACTTAAGTACCTATTATTTACTTCTAAAGGAAACCTAATATTCATTACCGGGCACTTATTTTATTCGAGCTTGGCCGTTGAAAAAGAACCAACATTGAGACTGGGTATTGAGAGTTTGCCTTGCCCCCCCCCCCCCCCTCACGAAAAGAAAAAAAAAAGACTGTTTTTTGTGGTTTTTCCTTTCCGGGGAAACGAAAGTGGGATTCTATATTCGCTTTAAATACCCCACGTTGGTACGGAAGCCTCGGTGAGCGAGTCTGACTCGCACTTGACCGGTTTTTTATTTCTTAGGTTTTTTTTTACTTTTAAATCAATGGACATAGAACTTTGAACTCTTAGATCACTTAGATTACTGTATGATAAGATAACCATGATAAGCAATCATAATTATTTATTTTTCTTCTTCTTCTTCTGTCGTATGGGTTTCAAGTCGATTGACCCGATAAACTTCATAGTTTTTAAACCGCCTAATAGCACATGGTTTGTGTAACGATCACTATCAAAGCCAGTGTCCAGGACCGAAGGTTTAACGTGCCCTCCGAAGCACGGAATCTTTTTTTTTCCCATGGCTCAGACCACTAGACCACGGAGTTTATTTATAAATCAGTAACAAATGTGTGTGATAGTATTGTATAGGGCATAGTAGATAGGCATCACTATTTCAAAACAACTTTAGCGTCTATAGGAAAGTGGTACATTATTAAAACAAGGTGAATAGCGTTTATTCATTTATTCGAGATTCGAGATGTACTTCTCATCGCATTATGTAGTATATTATTACAATATTGTAATGTTCGCGCGTGAGAGGTATGTCACAATTGAGAATAGCAGCGAATAAAACTGTTGGTTTTGTAACGTGATTGTGTGGAGCGTTCTGTCAGGAGGTGGTTGCGTTTCGTCACGGTTGCAACACTCGGCGGTGATGGGACGTGACTTCGCTCGATAGTGCAATACACGGAATGTGGCCGTCGGATCGGCATGCGCGCGCGCCGCTGCTGTGTGGAAATGACCGGGAATGCCGTTTCGCTGCGCAGATGACATACCTCTCACGCGCGAACATTACAATATTGTAATAATATACTACATAATGCGATGAGAAGTACATCTCGAATCTCGAATAAATGAATAAACGCTATTCACCTTGTTTTAATAATGTACCACTTTCCTATAGACGCTAAAGTTGTTTTGAAATAGTGATGCCTATCTACTATGCCCTATACAATACTATCACACACATTTGTTACTGATTTATAAATAAACTCCGTGGTCTAGTGGTCTGAGCCATGGGAAAAAAAAGATTCCGTGCTTCGGAGGGCACGTTAAACCTTCGGTCCTGGACACTGGCTTTGATAGTGATCGTTACACAAACCATGTGCTATTAGGCGGTTTAAAAACTATGAAGTTTATCGGGTCAATCGACTTGAAACCCATACGACAGAAGAAGAAGAAGAAAAATAAATAATTATGATTGCTTATCATGGTTATCTTATCATACAGTAATCTAAGTGATCTAAGAGTTCAAAGTTCTATGTCCATTGATTTAAAAGTAAAAAAAAACCTAAGAAATAAAAAACCGGTCAAGTGCGAGTCAGACTCGCTCACCGAGGCTTCCGTACCAACGTGGGGGTATTTAAAGCGAATATAGAATCCCCACTTTCGTTTCCCCGGAAAGGAAAAACCACAAAAAACAGTCTTTTTTTTTTCTTTTCGTGAGGGGGGGGGGGGGGGGCAAGGCAAACTCTCAATACCCAGTCTCAATGTTGGTTCTTTTTCAACGGCCAAGCTCGAATAAAATAAGTGCCCGGTAATGAATATTAGGTTTCCTTTAGAAGTAAATAATAGGTACTTAAGTAGAGCTTCAATTTATTATTTTAATTGAAATAAAAAAATTAGTTACGTTTTAAAATAATAATCACGGATTGATTACTGCTCATCCATAGAACTGAAAAAAATAAAAAATAGAATTTAGCTAGTTAATTTCAACAAATAATAAAAAGACAATAGTATAACGAAGAAGGATCGTTTAGGCAAAGGCTAACAACATGATACCTATACTACAAAACCTACACTCTCTGAATTAACCGACTAACTTCCTGTCCTCTGTATTTTTATTTGGAACGCCAACAGTGTTTACAAGATATGCAATCGACTAATGAATACTTATTTACAGGCATTCAATTAAAGCTAAGACATGCGATCGAAAACCAATAGGTCTGTCTAATATATGCCATGGTAAATACCTACTCGTACCTACTTCACACGGGTTAGACAAAGCATCAAACATCCTATAAACATAAACATAATGTCTATCAGCATCATACTTTTCCTACATTTAATTCCGCAAATAGTTTTGATAAGATCCTATTTTTTATACTGTAGCAATAATAAGTGAAAAATGTCTAGATCCTTATATTATGTAGGTACCTACTTTTGTTGTAAACATTAGTGACTCTGCGCAGAAAGCCCTTACGGACATAGGTAATTAGTATCACTAAATTCACTGTAAAACAAAAAAGTATAAAAATGATCTATCAGATTCTTTAGTATAATTTCTGTTTTATAATTAGTTTTAAAATTAAATTATTTTCAAATTTTTAGGAAATCGCACGAAGATTTTTTAAGGAACATGCAACTTCTGCTCGATTGGCATCCGTGATTACTGAATATGTAAGTATTTTATTGGGTAAATGAATATGATTGAAATATAAAACGACGTGACTAGTTTTTAGATGGTAGCCACTTAAATCCAAAGATAAATTGAAGGCTGCACATTAATACCTAGGTAGATATCTAGGCACTTACTCGTATACGACATCGACATTGTAGATTCATATTGTCATCCGCATTAATATTGATGATGTGTATCTATACGTGATCCAATAACATAGGCGAATGTTACGTGTGTGTGCGTGCAGTGAGGGGCGGGCGGGGCTGAAACAATATGGCGGCTTATCACGCCCGCCCCGCGCCCCCCGCACCCTCGCAACTTCACGGAAAATATCCAACAAAAAAAACAACTGATAAGATCACGATGAGGTCGAGCGGCGCTCATCAATAGGTAATCCGTCGATGTCGGTATCAGATCCTGGGATTAGATAGTATCGCGGGCGTGAGTCGTGCGTGACCCGACAGGCGACCGACCGCGCGTTAACCGCGGGAGATGCGCGCACGCACCGCTGCAGCACCACGGGACTGCTCCACCGTGGCTGTGATATGTTAACTTCTACCCTGATAGTGTATCTTCCGAGATACCAGCTCCTGCGATCGAGTGTTCTTCTATCTGATCTAATCGTCAGTATCAGGGTTGTGGTGCGATACGACGCTAGCGAGCGGGGCTGCGGGATGTGAGGGGGGGAGGGGGGTTCTCCTGTAAATATTTGTCCGCGGCGCTGTTTGCTCTGGTTATCGCGTCACTCGCGAACACTCCCCGACGCCACTCCGGCCCTCGCTCTACATTATATCCTCCATGACGACGGCAATGCATGCACTAACAATATTCAAATGTTACACTTTAGCTTCTCTCAATTTTACCTTCCAAGAGAACTAAATTTTAAATCTACGCAATCTATTATCTAATGCAATCCTTACGCAAAGAATAGACAGGTAAATATGACATGTTCTTCAAAACAACACCAATATAACACTCCCTAACTAATCCACTTGAAGGTACTTCACAAACACACACATTTATACTTGAACAAATTTGCTCGTCTCCGTTTATGAGTGTTGTAAAGTTCGTAGCGTAGATTAGAGTCGCAGGCGGAGGATAGGTACCTGGTGGAACGAGGACGATGCAGGCGGCGTGAGGTGGCGGTGCGCGCCGCGAGGACGATGCAGGCGTGAGGTGGCGGTGCGCGCCGCGAGGAACAGTCACTGAAGCAATGCAGCCTCTACAGCTGTTACTAGATACAGTATCTGTTAGATACGATTATCAACACCCTAAGATAACCCGACGCCGGCACATTAGCGCCTAGTTAAGATAAATGAGATAACGTTTTGCATATCAGCTGAAGGAAGCCCGATATCGAGGTGGTGTGTCTGCAGGTCGTTGACCCCGAGGCGGGAGGGAACGACCGGGGTGCCGGTTGCTGGATGACCCCTTCTCCTCAACTACCTATCCTAATCATAAAGTAAATGAGACAAAGGTGAAATACGTTTCCAAGTACAAAGAGGACGTATTAATATTAATGTTTCTTCCAAAAAATACAAGAATACTGCTCTACATAGAGACCTGATAAATTTCAAACTACCTATTCCTTTTAATAAAATTTTAAAGCAGCTGTACATACTGAATTTAAATAGCGTTATCTAAATCACTCAAATCATACCCTCAAGTCGTTATATTTAATTCTACTTAGCAATCACATTCTGATAAAGAAGTAAAAACAGTTGTGATAATCCCTGATACGTGACAGCCAAGCAAAGTTGCATGTCATTTGTTAACGAAGCTATATAAACGTAAAACATAACCTTTCCTTACTTTTCGATGTTGGGTGAAAGTATAGCGATGGCACCGAGCAAATGTGAGCCCGACCGATGTCAGCAGTCGCAGAGGCGCGGGTGTGTAACCAGCGGAGGGGGGGATCCCGTGATAACGAGATAAGGAGAGCACACAGTGCGCCTATTGCCTCACATACGACCAGCTTACAAGATTCTCCAGAGCACGTTTCATAACGCGTAATAAACTAAGGCTAAATTAGCTTTGCAAATCTGTTTCATCTGTCATCGAGTCGGGAACCCTGCTCCATCGCTTGTGTGTCTCTGTTTCTGGGTTTCAGGGGCCTATTTCATAAAACTGACAATGACTAATTTGACAGATACGAATTCGGCTGTACAATGCGTTGATAATCTTCCTTGTATCGTCATGTCAGCAAGTAAACCACGCATTGTACGCCGAATTGTTATTGTCAAATTGTCATTTTAGTTTTATGAAATAGGCCCCTGGTGGGAACGTGCCGTTATCAATTGACGAGCTGTCACTGTCATATGGTGTCGCGCGAGATAAGCGACAGCCTCTTCACGTCCCATCCCAACTCGCTAAATAAATGACAACTGACAATCGGACCGACATATTCAATATGACCTGTTTCACATGCCATGAACGATCTAGATAATCTCACATTTTAGTATTCCTATTCATAATAATGTAATTTTTGTAAGAATAAATTGGTAATAGTAGCTCTACGTTCATTAAATACACCCTGTAAAGTTCAAGCTTGTAAATGTAGAGATCGCGGCGCTTGCACAGTGGTTTCAACTTTCAATACATAAGTATTTAGGTAAATATATGGAACTATTTACACTGCACTTTCATGAAATGATCAAGTAAATGAGTGACTTATTGGAACAATGACTGAATGTCCCTTTAGATGCTATTATTATGACTCCTCGGCGGTATTCATCAAATTACTTAAGCGATGCTAAGTAAGCATCCAAATTCTTCGTAGCTTATCGTAGCTTATCCAAATTTTTGATACCCACGCAACTGAAAATCAGCGTCTGTAAAATGCAAAATTTGTTTTGTGATGGTCAGGAGTTGATGTAGTAAATTGAAAAACAAATTTATCTAATGGCTGCGTTATAACGCTATCAAATTCGTGGAGAACATGATTTAACTAAATATTAGCAAAATCACGATTGGTGGCAATTCTATTGAAGACACAATTTTATACCCTGACCACGAATTAAAAAGACCTGGCATAGAGGTACAGTAGGCTGCAAAAGTGCATACCTAGTACCACCTCAAACGACTGAAGATTTCTTTGAAATCTATGTAGTTATTGAAATATTTATTAAAGATTCGGATGTGTCTTAACTAGTATTACAATATTCTGAGACAATTGTATTAAAATCAATATACTTTTGTAAAAACTTCAATCGTTTGCGGTGGCCCTAGGTAGGTATGCTATTTTACAGCCTACTGTACCATAGAAAAGGGCTTATCTTAAAGGAAGTCCATCTCTTATTCTTTCTCTGTCTTTCTCTCTTCAGGTATTTTTAGTCAGTGGTCATGCTACAACTTATTTTAGTTTATCCTGTCACTTTCTCAAATTTGAAAAAATTGAAATAAAAATACAACAGCTGGTTATAATCCTGTCAAAATGACATTACTTGCGTTAGATAAGATAGCATGCTGGATGGATTGTATCGTCTTATTTTAAGCGGTTAACGTTACTTAGACTGAGCTATAAGTAGCTGTTGTACCTCTGTCTATATTTTATTCAAAATTTTGAAAGTAACGGGACCAAACTAAAATAAGTTAAGTTGTGTCTGCAACAGAATCTGCACCATTGACAGGTCAGGTGACCATTTTAGTCATGATTTAGTGATTTTGTGCGCTTACGAATCGATATCAATATAAATCGTTGTTTTCGCGTTTTTACAGCGATCTCCTTGGAAATGATGCGATCTCCTTGTAACGGTGAATCATGTTCATGTGGCAAGTGAGTAGATATCGACGCAGCTCTGAAATATTTATCGTATCAACTATCAGTTGTGCTGATAAGACAAGCTTGTTTATAACTGTTACTCCGCATCGTTCCAATAACTTCAATTTATTGGTTGTCATGACTTATTTATTTCACTGTTTATTTTCCAGCTATTTTATAGCAGGTAACTTGTATGTCGGTTTTTTTTGAAGCTTTATTTTCACGTAACTTTTTTATCAATTCTCATGTTACCAGAATTTGGAAGAGATTAAAATCTTCTGTAGGATACTTACCTAAGATAGTTTTTAAAATTGGAATAAACCTAGGTGTGTTTTTGTTGTGAAAACACAACATTTCTTATATTTGAGCATATCTAATATAATAGATCCATTCTTCTATCATTATAACGAAAGTTAATATCGCGTTTTGCTATCTAATCTAATACCTAATTTGCTAAAAACATTTACTTTTATCCAAAGTAATAATATTCTCATCATGATTTTGAGCTTAATATAGATTAGTTACTGAGAAGTAATTAAAATCCTATTATATAGGATCCAGGAACCAAGAAGAAAAGCAGATTTTTCTGTAATTTTAAAACAATGAATAGAACACAATCACTTTTAAACAAAGGGCCATACAAAACCCATGTATTGACGAAAACCAGCCACACGGAACTAAACGTAAAGAGGTGTGGTGCGTTTATGGCGAATAGTGCACTTTCATCCTGTAGGTCATACTCTGATGACACATGTCTTACGTCGCTATCGGCGCGGGCGCAGGCGGGGGCCGAGCTGACTCACGGTTTGTTCAAGTCTGTATTTGGCGAGTGTGTCTGTGTGAGTGCAGCTCCAAACCCAGAGCCGGAACTAACAGGGCCTGTGCTTAGATCACTGCACGCGCCTGTCACCCGAGCCAAGTCATTGTTGTATTTAAGTGAAGTCCCTACGATTCCTCATACCTCATTGATGTTTACTATTAGGCAGTATTTCAGCTTACTCGTGACATCTGCAAATTGTCTAGCTATGACACAATCTTAAACAGAATAATCTTACATGTAGTTCCGAACAGAGACCGTAAAGATAAAACCCACCGTCTAACCCTGTCACTGGTCTGATACCAGAAACGGGAAATAACAGAAAATTCTAAAAACAAAACAGTTTTATAAATTGATTCTTTACGTTTTTGGGGATATTTTTAGCACTCACAAATACTATTTTATTTCATATATGAAAGAAATAAAATAATATATTCGCCTCGGGCCACGACCTCAGGCGGGATTCGAACCTGCCTGAGGTCGTGGCCCGAGGCGAATTTATTATTTTCTTTCTTTCATATTTATATGAGATTCTACACGTATTCTTCCTCACTGGGACATCATAACCTAACCTAATATCCCTTTTGGTTATGCGTACTCAGGTAAGATTGTGATTAACAACACTGTTTTCTACAACATCATCTGAGTTGCAAACGTTAGAAGTTAGTCAATATTGACGTTGCCTTATTCCGTGTCTGCGTTGGAATCTCCTAATTCCTCATAATCCGACTCACTAAGAGTTTTCCTCATCTTCATTTGTTGGTATTTATACCTTATTTCGTCATTGTATTCAAGTTTTGTAAAATTTGCTGAATTTCACTACAGAATTAAACATGCCACACTTTTGAAAAACTGCATTCTTAAGCAACAAGTGCTATAAGTATAGAGTATGAGGTATGCCCAAAAACAAATCTGATTTAGGAATCCGTTGCTTAGGGAAACTGTCAGCTTTTGTGGGCGTTAAGTACTTTACCAGAAAACGCTGCGAATATTTTTTAATGTCATGTCGTCGACTAGGTCTCATTCGCTCCTAGACAGGAGTCAAGAGCAAACCCATTTAAAATAAAATAAAAAAATGTTAATGATGATGACAAATGAAATCGACGAAATCTACCATTAAAATGAATTGATACAATACAGACAACGGAAAGTTCATTGCAAAAATTCATACACAAATAACTACTACTACTACAAATCTGTGCATATGGTACTAGACTGCTCAGCCTGAAGGATGATTTGGTGAACGAAGCAGAAGAAATTTAGTTGATGGGATTGTGACGTGATAAGATTTTCATTAGACATGGTATTTTCAATTCAGTATGTTTTCAGCTTCGATGGAAGTACAGTGCATATTTCATGAACTTCGATAGGTATCGAGCTAATTAGACCAAATGATCGATGCTTCGAGTAAGCCGATCGATAAGATAGAGGCGCATTACCAACACCTTATCGACCATTTTTATTGCAAAGATGGTATCGTAAAAGCGATTAGTTTTAAAACACCAACCATTAACGTATTTCTGTAAATTTGAGGATCAACCTGGATTACTTAAACGTACTATGTTATAAATATTACAACGTTCATAAAATTGTAGAGTTTTAACAACCGGTTTTTTAAAAAAAGAAGGTATTTCTCTAGGCTCTGGGATAGAGTTGCTTGGCATTTCGTATTAGGATGTGTAAGTCAAATTAGGATCAACATTGATTAAAAGGGAAACGGAAGTGTTATAAAAATTCGTAATATATATTTTTATTCACATATACATATTTATTTACAAAGGAAGCCTTCATTCATTGAACAAAGTTATAATCGCTTCCGCTATCTTTAACGAACAAAAATACAGCAAATAAAAATAGAGACGATTTTCGCAAGAGTCGCATTAGTCCTGAAAAAAAACTGAAGAGGCTCTCGAGCAGCGTGACGCAGCAGCGCGGCGGCGGCGACCAATCAGAGCGCGGCGTGCGCACACAGACGTGCGCACACTGGGGCGCGCACGCACACACAGGCGGTGGGAAAGCGGGCGCAGCGCGGCGGAGGAAAACCCGCGCGCCGCGCACTCTGGGACCAGCAACCGCCAACCGCGCGCCGCCCGCCGCCACCACCGCCACCGCCGCCGCCTTGCGCGCCACCATACTACCCCACATACCATACCACAGAATACCACTCATAGATCTCACCATACAGTGGATGAAGTTCACAAGACAAGTGTAAAACTAAACGAGACATACCAAAGACAAGTTTCGGACCTCGAACGGACGGATTTAGTGCATAAGAAGAAACTGGCGTTTACTTACTGTTTAGGTGAGTGCATTACCCAATAATATCTTTGATTTTACAGCAAAGTAATCAGATTATGATATCATCATAGTATTTAATCATAATTTCAACATTCCAAAACAGCAGGGCTCGACAATTTTTTTCAGGAATAGTTAGTTAGCCGCTGCCTGCAAAATAAATTGTAAGCAACTAAAGGATAGTTTTATTATTTGTCGTTTTATACTTTCTACGTGGTCTACAAAAAACAACAGCTATCATAAAACAAATTAAGGATTTTGAAGTTATATATCTACTTAAAATTTTTCGTTGAGGCTTCTTTGAATTTGCTATAGTTTATTGGGAACAAATGTGATCAAAGTTCAAATCAAATAAATTTGACTCTATCGCACCGTAGAATGCAACGTACTTACTACCTAATCATCAATTTAATACATCAAATATCTATCAAGCACAGGAAATAATTAATACTACCATGAGTGAAAACAAAAGAAATAGAAACGTCAACTAATTTAAACGCTAATAGAAAACACATTAAAAGACAAACAAATTAAAATAATTTCAATTTCTTAAAGCTAAAAATTCAATTCCTTATTATTTCCTTATTCCCTATTATTTTTATCATGTGACCGATAGGTAATTTATGATGATTCTTATCATTCTGTATTGCAACGCATTGCTAATTGCTAGGATGTTCTTTATAGTTTTCAAAAAACTTGTTTATATTTAGAAACGTCAGTTTTGACACCGTGATCGTTTTATCAATCTGCATTGTGATGAGAGTCATCTTTATTTAAGTATTCATCGATAAACTCCGATATCAGAAATCTTCTGACAGCCTTCAAAATGTTTCTACATTTCCTGGATTTCGTTCAAATATTGTAAAGAATCTCTATTATTACGGAACGATTATTTAATAAATTTCTGAATCAATTTGATTGCAAACGTCCTTGTGATTGTTGGATTGAGTAAATTATTTGTAGTACCGATATCTCAATCCCTTTGGTACAATTTCTTCAACCTACAATTGGATTTGCATGCCAAATTTTTAGCTCATATAAGGCACAATCTAATAAGGTTTATGAATCAAATAATGAAAAACAAAAATTGTATATTGTTGTAGCAAATTCAAATTATACACCTAATTTATTAAATTGTTGTGTGCGCTTTAAAGTGAACTGTTAAAATTAAAAGTTAAAGGAAAACAAAATAAATCAAAGTGTTTAGCCGATGCGAACGAAGAAGTGAAATAGTTATTTCCTCACTGAATTTAGGCGGGAAATGTGCTCTTTTTGAGGTGAAAGTGGGAAAAGGATTTTTGCATACTGATCCCAGCATGTTTAAGTTAAGCTGAAAGAGATTATTTCTATGATATGATAAACCTTTTCGTCAGATGGTTGCTGCTTTTACTGAGTCGACCAAGAAAAAAATGCCGTGGGACTTTTACCTCTATCCAAATATGAATATAGGTATAGGTATCCAATTAAATTAATAAATAAATAGTAGCTAAAATTGAGAAAATATTTTGGAGATGATTTGTAGAAGGAACTGTAATTCTTTGGCCTAAGCAGAATAGAGATACTTAAAGGGGGTTCTTTTGATATCTTTTGACAAAATTATCTTAAAGTGAAAATATTTTTCATAGTTCAGCTCACGGAGTCATTTCTCTCTGCTTGAATCAACATACCTACTCGTAACCACGTAAAAAAAATTTAATTTTAAATTAGTTTCTGCTAAAGAAGACCAAGGAACCAAATCCAAGATATTTTGCTTTTAGTTGCAATGAAGGAGTTAACATTTTAAACGCACATAATAAAGTTCCAGAATAACCCCAATAAAATGTTCAAGTAGAGCAAACATAGTAAGGTATATTTCGAAATAGCGTTGATGCCCAAAAATATGATTTAGAACGAGGTGACTGCGGTGCGGCGCGGTGTGGTGTGGTGACGGCGGTTACTTATCGCGCGCTGAACAAACACTCCGCACTCCTCACGAGGGTATAGCGACGTGTGCTGCATATAGGGTTCAGTTTACAAGAATTATGAAACAGGATTTAAGGCCAGGCTCGATATAGGACGCTACAGATCCATTACGTCGCCTGTGAAATGCGTGACGCAAATACCTCAAATTTGGAAATACGGCTACCTGCGACTGATTATAGATATTTTTCCATAAAAGTAAGCTCATGTTGAAATACTTAACAGTCGTCTTTTAAGTTTAAAATAATATGTGAAGAAATTATAAAGCTATAGAATAAAGCCGTGATGTGTGTGTGTGTGTCGGCGACCTCCCATTTGTCGGCGACTTCCTCTCGCAGCTCACGCGGCTCTTCCGCCCGACTGTTTGCTCTAGAGCCGGCGCCGCCGCCGATTTGGAACAACGTGTTCCGCGACACAGACAGGTAAACAATATCACACTCTACGGGACAGTTAAATAATAAAATATAACAGAAGATAATATTTTGTCCGCAGGACAAAATGGAGAACGTGCCTTCGAACATGAGCGCAAACGCGTCGCAGGAGGAGGTGAGCGACGCGAGTGGCGCCCTGCAGCTCGTGAAAAACGAGGCTCGCTGCGAGCAGCAGCCGGGCGAGCAGGACGAGCGGCACGAGCAGCACGAGCAGGCGGCCGGCGAGCAGCCGCCGCCCGAGCACGCGGCCGAGCAGCCTGCCGAGCCGCCGCCGCAGTCCGTGATCCAGCGCCGCGCGATTCGTACCATCACCGCCGCCGGACACATCACCGAGGGCGAGGAGCTGCCTGACGATAGCGTGAAGGACGAGCCACCGGAGCCGCCGCCGATGGACGAGCACCAGTACCAGCCCAAGCAGGAGGAGGACGTGCAGCGTGCGCACCAGCAATATGAAGAAGAGAGGATGCGACTCGCAGACGCAGAGACAGCGCGCTACCTCGCCTTCAACCGCGGCGCTGTGCCTGGAGCAGCCCGCCCGCAGTTCGCGCGGCCGACGCGGGCGCCCTATCCGCGCGGGTTGGCGCTGCGGTACGGCGCGCCACACCACGTAATCGTAACGCCGGACGGTGAGCAGGACGACGGCGTGCACGACGCCGCCACCGCCGCATTTCTCGCGCGAGAGAAGCAGGAGCTGCAGTATGTGACGAGCGGCGCGGGGGGGCAGGGGGGTGACGAGGCACGCTACTCCGCCGCGCTCGGCGAGCAGGCCGCCACCGCCCTCGAGATGATCCAGTCCACCGCGCTCAGCAACCAGCAGTCTGTCGGCATCGCGTACCAGCAGGTGAGATCCCTAATTTGCGAGTGACGTTTCCACCTAAACTGAACATTAGAACATCGAATTGATCAATTGTGTTGTGCAGGTAAAATATGAGACGCGAGGTGAGGGCGAGGCGAGGCCGGGCACATACGCGAGCCTGCAGCCGGTGACGTCGGTGCACGGGGGGTACGCGTACTCGAGCGCGTCGCCGCAGTACGGCACGGGGGGCGGAGGGGCACCCGGCTACGGCGCGTACGCCGCCAACGGCAAGGAGCTGCTGACGCTGTACGGCGGGGGTGCACGGGAAGGGGAGTCCCCCCCCGGCCAGCTGCTCTACCGCTCCGACCCCACGCTGTCCTCCTCATCCCTCCCCGCGCGGGGGCACGTCGTCTACAGTTCCGTCGTTCCACAGTCGCAGACCGTTTATGAAGCTCCACCCAGCCCCAATTCACAGCGAGTAAGATGACTCATATCAGTAATGCTATTCATGCTGTTTGACGAGCAATCATTCATCACAAACTGTTCCCCAGCAGGTGACTTTATACACACACGGCAATACAGTCCAGTACAAGGTAGGAGGGGAGCATTACCTCGGCGCCGGTGGAGGAGTCGACTATGTTCCTGTGTCAGGATATGAAGGTGGGCTGCTGGTTGAAGGGTACGCGGCACCCACGCAATCCTGGCCGGGACATAACCTGCTGCCCATCGACGATGGCTTCGATCCCAGTAAGTTCTTCTCTAATAACATTAAGTAAATCTCCGTTTTTTTAAAGTGATTCTCATCCATACTGTTATATTATAGATATGGCAGGCATGGGAGAAGTGAAGGAGTGCGTGAACTGTGCGGCTGCGACGACTCCGTTATGGCGACGAGACGGCACCGGTCACTATCTGTGCAATGCGTGCGGCCTCTACACGCGCATCAACGGCGTCAACCGACCACCGCTCAAGGGACAGAAGGCGAAACCACAGCAGGCCTTGGTATGTTTCCTTTCATCATATCCCTAGCTTTTCCGCTATTTCGGGTCAGCTACCTAATCTAGGGAAATGAATGAAGACATAGGTTTTTACACAGGGAGAATTCTATCTGACCTACGCAACCTAGAAGGGAAACCAGACCAAATCCTTGATTAGATTAGGCTTTTGCCAGGTTAGTAGCCAAACCAACCGTCAAAGTTTTCAAGCTGCCAAATGGCCTCTGACATGGCTTAACCAACCAATGTGACCAACGACTTCACGTGCTTTACATGCAAGAGAAACTATAACTTCCAAAAAAAACTGTGTGACGTATGCTCTGCTTTCAGCCGACAAACGGGAACCGTCGTGTGGGTGTCACGTGTGCCAACTGCCGTACCTCCAACACGACGCTCTGGCGGCGCAACAACAACGGCGAACCCGTCTGCAACGCCTGCGGACTGTACTACAAGCTGCACAATGTAAGCAATTGGTATTGTAATGGGTTGGACGACTCAGAAGATACAAGGCATCACCACACATCGACACTACTTACACGGCAAGCTGTTTCCGCGGTTTGCCGTGTGCTGTATGGCTGCCCGATTACCAGGTATCTAATCGGCGTGCAGTTATCAGGGAACTCCTTGGCAAATATTGGGTCTGTATAAAAAATCAAAACACAGGGTCTCATCTAATCTCGTGAGATAAACGCGGGGCTACCGACTGATAGAGAATTATCATCGCGCGACCACGAATATTCATAATGAGATAAATAATCTTTTATCAATTATCTCCTCACGAGTAGATACGCTTGTTTAAAGGATGATAGGAACGCATGGCGCAGATTACGAGGAGTTTCCTCGTTTATCGTCATGTGGAACACGTCATTGCTTCCGTCCAAATGGCCTGCAAAGCCCAACTTCTAGAAACTGACCTGATTGAGTGAATAATTTAATAATAATCCTTTGCAGGTAAACCGACCTCTAAGTATGAAAAAGGACGGCATCCAGACGCGCAAAAGAAAACCGAAAAGCATGGGTGGTGGTCACGGGCCAGGCTCCTCGCGACCCCCCGCGCCCCTCTCAGGTCAGTACCAGTGGCTGGATGGACCACATCGTTTTTAGAGTAGTGAAAAATTCTTTGCCATCTGCCCCACCAGTCTATCTTCTCGGTCGAACATGAATTATGTGGAAGTTGAGGAGATAGACTGGAGCGATAATTCACCGTCCTCTGTCGGTGCCGCTGTGGCACAGGTCGGTGGGGCGGATGGGAATAAGCGCTGCCCGCAGTGGAGAGCGGGCGGGGGCTGCCGCCGCTGTACGCCGCGCTGGAGACTGCGCCCCCCGCGCCCCTGCTGCTGCCGGGCCTCGACCCGCGGCACCCGCCGGACGCCTGACAGGCGCCCACACAGCCTACACCGCCCATACCTGCTGGAGACCGTCGCTGCAGAGCTCACACCCGCGAACAAGCAGAGGTTCTCACACCAGATTATCTTCTGCACTGTCTCTCGAGCTGCCGCACGATTTCTTTTGAGACTTCAGCTTGCTACTCTTAACACGCTTCTCTTTTAATCTAGGGATGTCAAACTTTGTCACTAACGTAGCTTCAGGTGATGGCTACTTCTTTTGCAACTAGTATTTGGTACTTACCAAAAACAAGACTACGCACTTGAGTTTAAACTACTGTATTGGGAAATAAATCGTGTAGTGTATGTTGAAACACATGCACAAGGCTCAAAACCTTAACTGTTTTTTTTATTTTTGCAGGATATCCACGCTAGCTCTGACCTCGAACCATGTCAGATGTTGATCCCTCCCGGCGGCAGCCTCTAGTTAGATCCCGACGGTCGTCTACTGCTCGTGTTCGCTTCAAGCACATTCCCAGTTCGCATTTAGTTAGGAATAAAACAATTACTGTAATAAATTAACTGATTATGACGAATTTATTATCATACAGTGCGAGTGCCAAAGATTTGTGTATGAATGCTGTGTAAAGTCACGAATAGAGCTATATTGTATGAAAGTTTATTGAGCCTTATTAAATTACGAGAGTGTGTGTGTGTGTGTGTGTGTGTGTGTGTTTGTGTATTTGCAGTAAATGTAATGGTTCTTTACGTTTTCACAGCCTCCTTATTTAAATTAATTTGATAGCGATACGTATACATACTTAAGTAGTATAATTTATGTAAATAAAGGATTTGAATATAATGACAGAATAAATAATATCTTACTAAGACTTTACTTTCATTTTCTCATGTTATAACATACAATATATTGCTGTGGTTACTTGTGTTTAGGTACTTTGTTTGTTTGTTTGTATTATCCAACAATACATAATTCTACAATGGTAGCGATTCGTGGTTGCAAAATACGCGACTTAACTAATATAAGTCCATACCTGTCACTTGCTATCATGAGAGAACAGAACGGGATGGCAATAATTTTAGTTGAGATTTAGTTAAGTCGAGATGGTTACGAATCGGGCACCGACGCTCTACAGCCTTCGTCGTAGTAAGTTTACGGGGGGCGTAGAATCATCACGGTGCTGCCATCTATTAGCTGTCGCTAAAACTACATCCACTTCACTTCACGCTAACTATGATGTAATTACATCTAAAACTAATTTATTGGAATTAGTTTCAAATTCAAATGTTTACATAGACTTTCAAAATAGTATCAAATTCTTTGTTCTGGACCTATAAAATTAACGCAAAACATACACAACATACGGATAAACTACTAGTAAAATCGAGACAAACCTGTTGTGTAGCACAATATAAACGTTGTTCTGTGTTGTTCAGACGCGACGTGCCTGCCGAATGAATCGACCATCTGTGAATGTGAAGTCACGCAGTTGAGTAAAGGCTTCGAAGAAAACTTACTAGATGGCGCTACTAGTGTGACTAAACATAATTAAAGTTTTTGTAGTGATTTGCGTCTCTACCTGAAATAGTTTTTTGTGTGCAATTAGTTTTATTTAAGTTGAACCACGATGAAAATTAGGTATATTATATTTTCAAAAAGATATGATAATAGTTCAAATGAAAAGCATGAGGTATTCCAGGTCATTAATAATCAAACAAATGAAGGATTTATTTGCACATAAATTACCTATCCTTATGAAGTTCTAATGTTTACAATGAAGTCCATAAGTGGCTTAGACTTCGAATACTTACCAACTTGAATACGCTGATCAATTAACTCAATAATAATATTAGGCAACGAATGCGCGCCTGTTTGTGAAATGATTTCGTGCTTCGGAGGGCATCTTCGGACTTAATTTTTTTTATCGCTATAGCATGTATAAAGAGTTCTCGATCATAATCGTATCACTGGCCTAAGAGTTGATTTAAAAACGTCCTTTATGAAACTGATACCTAGATAACTCACTACAGGTGAAAAGCTTTAATCTAACAAAGTGTCGTGAGTTTTGTGAATACTTACGTATTAAATAGGGTGGAGTTTAGAGTAAATAAATATGTTCTAAAATTGAAACCTGGGAACCTGGAACCGGGAAACCTGGGTATATTTTGCGTATAATTTTTAACCTTTTAAGTACAAAATAATTTTCTTTCGTTATCAAGTTGTTTTTTAAAGATAATAATGATTGGTGGGTTCATCAAAAGTACCTACTCCAATCCACGTGATGGAATCCGAACTGTTTCTTGTTCCCTTATTTATAAGGAGAAAATTGTTGGCTTACAAATACTGCCTTAAAGCTCAATCCTGGTCCAATAACATTACAGTTAACACAATAAAGAATTTGGCCAACGTTTGACCCCTAAATTACTGGTCAAACAAAAGAAAGCCACTACTACTTAGTTTTAGCACATTGGGAAACTAAAGATCTCTGCGTCTATTCAACTGACCCACTGCCGATATTCCAACTAGATGTTTGTGTATCGGAGATTAATATCTACAACATAATCGAAACCAAACTGGAATGTTATTGGACCAGGATTGAGCTTTAAGGCAGTATTTGTAAGCCAACAATTTTCTCCTTATAAATAAGGGAACAAGAAACAGTTCGGATTCCATCACGTGGATTGGAGTAGGTACTTTTGATGAACCCACCAATCATTATTATCTTTAAAAAACAACTTGATAACGAAAGAAAATTATTTTGTACTTAAAAGGTTAAAAATTATACGCAAAATATACCCAGGTTTCCCGGTTCCAGGTTCCCAGGTTTCAATTTTAGAACATATTTATTTACTCTAAACTCCACCCTATTTAATACGTAAGTATTCACAAAACTCACGACACTTTGTTAGATTAAAGCTTTTCACCTGTAGTGAGTTATCTAGGTATCAGTTTCATAAAGGACGTTTTTAAATCAACTCTTAGGCCAGTGATACGATTATGATCGAGAACTCTTTATACATGCTATAGCGATAAAAAAAATTAAGTCCGAAGATGCCCTCCGAAGCACGAAATCATTTCACAAACAGGCGCGCATTCGTTGCCTAATATTATTATTGAGTTAATTGATCAGCGTATTCAAGTTGGTAAGTATTCGAAGTCTAAGCCACTTATGGACTTCATTGTAAACATTAGAACTTCATAAGGATAGGTAATTTATGTGCAAATAAATCCTTCATTTGTTTGATTATTAATGACCTGGAATACCTCATGCTTTTCATTTGA
>JARACY010005664.1:0-20870 GCA_029255725.1 Scrobipalpa atriplicella | reverse complement strand
CAGAGAGTTGGCTGCGACACCTGGATATCAACATATAAGAGGACTTCGCAGACAGCCATACGACGATGACTTTTACTTTCTGTGCGGCCATTTCTGTTGAAAATAATTATAAAATATATATTACCTATACTTCTTCATCTTGCGGTATATCCATATTATTGCCAAGTGTTGCTGCCATTGATTGTGCAACTTGCTCAGAAATCCGATTACCTTTCCCGCTTCCCACATACCGTAGGTAGTCTAATTGAATCAATCACGATAACAATTAGGTTGTAATCCTAGTAGATGTATAATATTATTCCAAGGTTCAGTTCGAGACGGGATTCCTCGCAATTCAAGCATAATACATATAACTAGTTATTTCATATTTATTTCATATTTATTTATTTGCTTCATGTGGTTAACAAAGGTGGTACTTATAATATACATAGTTCTCACATGACTCTGTTAGGGCACTGCAAATTATACATTTTTAACAAAATATTATTTAAATTTGAAACAGAAAATTAAATTATTTTAAATTACTATTATTATTTTTGTATTATTCAACATTTCAAACATAGTACCAATCTATTTCGCTTCAAAAAACTCCTGCAGGGTATAAAAGTATTTTTCTATTAGGTATTCTTTTAGTTTTTTTAGCAAATAGGTGTACTTTTTCTATTGATTTAATTTCTGCTGGTAACTTATTGAAAATTTTAACTGACATGTGGTATGTTCCGGAACTTACTAATTCTAAAGTGGTAAATGGAGCAGTCAAACTATCTTGGTTTCGAAGGTTACGACTTTGAGTATCCCCAAACAGAAGCTGTAGTTCTGCCAACGAAATGTCTAAGTATCTCTACGTCGCTTTCCAGTGTGAATTGACCCTTGATGTTTCAGTACTTATCTATGCTATGACAATAAGTTACTTATTTTGCAACCTACCAAGGAATTTTATCATGGTGATAGTGAAGTTCCACGTTGTAAAAGTTCAGTTGCATCACAATAATAAGAGGCTTACCGTCTCTCCTGTCTTGCGTAGGCCTACTTATAGAGTTCAAAGTAGTTCAAACTTTCACAAGTCAGGGGACAATATTTTAGAAAATTCTTCGGCGAGTATTTATTGTGGCGAGTACCAACTCGTAATCTCACAAAATGTAAGAAAATGGCGAGCGAAGCGGGCACCTTTCATTTATCAAAATTTGTCGTGGCTATGTCCATATTGTAGAGTAAAAATATACCGGGTGTAAGGGACAGCGTACCGAAAAGTGAAATGGGCAACCCCTTTCAGTTTTCGGTACGCTGTCCGTTAATATACCATATTCAAATTCATTCAGAAACGTTTCAATACCGGGTGTAAGGGACAACGTACAAAAAACTGAAAGGTTCCCCCTTATGGTATATTTACTTAATATATCAAGGTCGCCTTTTTATACAAAATATTACACTGTCCCAAAACCCGATAGGGGTTCACAAATATTAACAACTCTATCAATATATTTTTTCTGGGAAATTAAAAAGAAACTGATTGCCCCATACAAAATAATCACTAATTACGCTGCTGGATTTATTTTATTCTACTATTATTAAAGAATTTCTGGGTTCTGGATTAAAGAAACCTGATATAATGTAGATGTTGCTATGGTAAAGGGTATGATAGAAGCCTTTTGCCAGCCTTTGCATGTAGGTTGATTTTTATTGTAGCGTAAAAACGAAGTGGGTACCTACGTAGGTATTATAAAAAAAAAAACGAGGAATAGGATTTTTGTTTTTATATAAAGAGAGTAAACCTTCTGTATGTTCGAATCAGGCTTCATTATCCTGCCAGATAATCGGTGGAAACTGATACACAGTGATAAATTGACAAATATCAACTTTTCCCCGTTGGGAATGAACCCACAGCCGGATCCGGATTGGGTGCCTAAGGATCAGATCAAACTACGGAGGCAGTTTGCAAGGCACGCCTGGCATGTCATAGCCAATAATTGATTGATAAGCCAATCAAAATCCAGAGCACCAAATGCAATTACGAAGTTTCTCGAAACAGCATAAATATAACTAAGAGATTCACAGCTCAGCAGTTGCCCGTGACAAGCCCGTGACCATAATCCAATGAATGGCCGGATTAATTTTTCAAAGGCTGGAATATCAGACTTTGTACCTTAACTATTTACCCTAGTTAACGAGGAAATATTTGTATGAAGGATGATCGAAACATTAGGGGTGCGTTCCGAGATCGCTGATATCCCGCTGTAATCGCTTTTAGCGCGCTAAAAGCCGGTCCAAGATGCTCACAGCGCGTTTACGAAATCTGTTGTGACGTCACAGATGACGTCACATCAACTGTCATCTATCGCTCACGGCACGGCGCCAACGCCTCGGGGCGTGAGCGCCGGTAGCGAACTGTCAATGTCAATCAAACTGCATTGTGTTGTGTTGTTGTTTGAAAGTGATTTTTCTTGATCTGGATTTTATATTTTTCGTTTCATCATGGACATAGTTCGCGTGTTTGACGATGATGATGAATCTTCAAACTCCTCACTATCATCACTATCCATCAATAATGGCAGCAGACGATTCATGATCACATTCATGATACACCCACTCGATCACTGAGCATATAATCACTACGCACACGATATGTCTTGTGAGCAGAGCAAGCAAGCAAGCAAGCCGTATTTTAAGATAGAAACTGCACAATAATATTTTGAGGTTAGACGTGAGCGCGCTAAAACTCGTTCCGAGATGCTATCTGTCATTTATCGATTTTAGCACGTGAACGATCTCGGAACGGGTGTTAGCGCTGTCAGCGCTGACATCGCTGTTGGCCATCTCGGAACGCACACTAGACCTGAGTAATAAAACAGTAAAAAAAAAACTCATTTTCTTTCCATGTTTTAAGAGATGGCGCCAGTAGGTTTCTAAAACGCGGTAACGTTGTGTTTTCTTTCCATGAATTTTTGAACCGCTCGAAAAATCTATTCTGTTCGAACGGTTCAAAAATACGACCCTTTCGATCTGTCGATCTGACGCGAGTTAAACATTTTTTACCACTTTTTTTACCCATCCCGAAAAGAGTGCGTAACGCCGCTAAAGAAGTTCTTACTTAAAAAAAAAACTTTATGACTCAGTCAAGCTCAAGATACATTCGGAGACTGTGAGAAAGTTTTGAAAAAGTCACAATTATTTTCAATTCTAGTCGTTTTTGGGATGCTGTATCTGAGGGTTGTTAACAAAACGTGACGGAACATTAAGAAAAAAGTTTGTTTATTTTGTATGAAAAAAAATATGTTCTGCAACCTATCATGTGTGGTATCTTATGAAAGGGCATTTTGAGCTGATTCTAAAAATATATCACATCAGCACATATCAGTCACAAGTTTTAAATTAAAATTAAAATAATTTTCAAAACAAAGTTTGGGCTGCTCCTGATGCGCTACGGAAATTTTAAATAAGAACAGTCTCCATTTTTTCTAAACCTATACCAGCAACTATTTACAGAACATTTTAAAATAATTCTAAACGTACACAAACATTCTTACTCCTAAAAATCCTATCTAATTTGATCCTCAATTAGATTAATGTTACTCGAACGGGCAGCTCATCTTATGTTGGTTTTAAAATATTTTTATATATTCCACAATCACGCACGTTGAGCTGGAGTGCGTGTATGAATATCGTAATACTCACGCCTGTATACCTTACAGGCTTACAGGGTAAGCAGAGCATCAGCGGCTAACTAAAACTGTTTTATTATCGATACAAATAAATAAAGAGGAAAGTACTCCCTCAATGTAATGACAAGATTACGTTTATTTACCTTACCTACTCAAATACCTACATAGAAACAAGGAGGCTTTTATCTGACTCCAAACCAACAAGTCCATCTGCTGCAAAATCTCACAAAAGTCTCATGCAGTTGGTTTTTTTTTAATATTTTTCATGGGCTTCTTTTACGTTACTGAAACACCTCCTAAGCTATGGCACGCAATTAAATTAACACCCTGTATAATGAATGACAATCGATTCCATTTTTAAAGCTTTTATTTAACTTGTTCCGTTTGTATCGTAACGTAAAGTTAACACTGAGAGCTCCTTCTTTGGTATTGGTAATGTGGTATAGTAGGCATCTTTCACAATATTGTCAATTTTTTACCATCAAGTTATAAAGTTTCCCAGAAGTTGAAACTTTCAAATCATTTAATTATACCTTTTGCGGCACAAACTTTGGTCCATGCGATGCGAATTACAACTTTCGTTTTCCATTTCCGCACAACCGTGAGTTGAAGTTGTATGTAAGGGCCAACCCACACTGGGAAGCGACGCGACGCGACACGTACTTTTCAAGAGGTTAATTACAATATAAAACTTTATTACTATCCCAAGAGATACACATTTCATTGACTGAACTCGAAAATGCCGCGCGGTGCAGCCTGTCACTTCGTGATACAGATGACATGAATCTTAAAGCAGCTTCGCGTCGCGTCGTTGCTTCCCGGTGTGAACTGACCCTCAGATGTCGTGTTGAAGAAGTTTGCAGTTAGATACTCACCTTTGCATATTGAAGGGGGTCTAGCTCTTGGGTCGCAGGGAGCTTGCTGAGGTCCTGGTGACCTACATCCACGCGTAGCCAGCGACCTGCGGGCAGAACGGACTTTCATGCATTACTGGCTCCGGAAATGGATTTTGAATTCAAGCTTTGCTGAATGAATCGAGATTGAGTAGGGTCTACAAACATGAAAGAAGTAGGATGGAAAGGAAGTTGTTAGCTGCTGTGTATATGTCGCAGGGATTTAGTCAAAGACGTTATATTATAATGTATCTTAGGGAATTTATAATCTAACCTAACCTAACCTACCGATAGTTTATAAACTGACTAATAAGTTTGTAAACTAACAGTTGTTACAATTTAACGCTGACATATACACACCATGCTGTGTATACAATACGGGCACCTTAAAATTTGATAACATAATTACTTAAGATTTGAAGTCTGTAAAAAAAAAAAGTTTATCAATCAATATTGTGTTGTGCTTAGCGGAAATATTTTCATTTATCGTGTCGACTCCATATTTTATAGAAAACAAAACAATGTGTAGTTTATTATTATGAAACAGAAAATTCTGAAAAGTTTAAATTTTTAAATTCCTATGTTGAAACTCGATTTCCCACCTCAGTGCGGCCAGGCCACTCAGATACTATATTATTGTTCTGTGTTGCGGCGCCGGGCGAATGCGCCGATCAGCCGGCCGTGCGCGCCATGTAATGCGTTTGCAATGTAAGCGCAAAAAAATTAGTTTATTTACGACATCACATTAGAAACCTCTGAAATAATCAGTGTTTTTGTACTATGTTCTGCATGAATTATACATAAAACCTTCCACTTGAATCATTTTATCTATCAGAAAAACCGCACTAAAATCCGTTGCCTAGTTTTATAGATCATACAGATATAGATCATACAGACATACAGACATACATACAGACAGCGGGAAGCGACTTTGTTTTATACTATTTAATGATGATAGTGATACCTGTTTATTTTCACAATATATTTTTAAAATTTTTGTAGGTCTATAAACAAACGGCGAGCAATTCAATTAAAACAAATTTCACACAATTCGATTGAACTCCATTTCAACTTATCGGGTTCAGCCAGTGCGCTTCTTCTTCTTCGTGTCGGTGATCCAAATTAACGTAGACTAAATTTTCCCCTGCCAAAATTTTGCGACTGCTACGGCGTTATCGGTCGCTCTGTTAAGGTCGTCGCTGCTGCAGGTGTTTGGCAATAAAGGGCATTTTAATAAATGCGCCATCGTTTGAGATGGGGCTCCACAGTCGCAGTTTGTTTGCGTATTGTCGATGAAGCCCCATTTTGCCATGTTCTCCTTACAGCGACCAACCTGGGTACGCAGGCGGTTCAGGGATTTCCAAGTTGGCCATTGCAATGGCCGAGTGCTGCTCGTGGGACGCACGCGCAGCACTTCTCCTCTGTCTGCGGCTCTCCACCGTTTCCCGAATAATACAACACGCCTGACACATTAATTTAGGTACTACTGAAATAAGCACTATTAATAGAAATGTATATAAAGGGCAAAAGAACAAAGCAAAGATTGCAACGAACCTCAGTAAGTACCGATGGAATTCTTTCGACGATTTTACGAATTGATTTAGGATAATTACCATTAATTGCTTAAAATTACAAAGCAATATGGCCGTGGAAAAGTAGTTCATGTATCTTGAAGCTGTGAAACTGTTCATCGGAGCTCTATTTGAAGAGCTAAAATGGTCAAATATTAATAAGTCGATAGTCGACATACGAAAATAGAGCCAGATATTGGCACCAAAGCTGAAACACGATGAAGTTTTATACCTTTTAGTTTAGAGTAGATTGGAGATGTTGTATTCATGGTATTGAAAAACATTTTCAAATAACTTGAATCAAAAAATGCGAAGCGATGTATCGGATCGACAAAAGACTTAATAAACTCTTTCCTTGAAATTGTTAGAATAAATGTGAATCCGGTAAATCGGCAACTTTTTATGAAATGTCAATAAGTAAACGCTTTTTTGTATAAAAAGCGCGAGGTATGACGTCACTCCTCGTAAATACTAGACTATTCAAATCAGTACAGTTTTATATTTTTTACTCTAATATTAAAATCTAAAATGTGCATTTTTTTTAAATGATGAATGAGATCCACACTATTTTAGCCTGGTGGCTATTATACAAGAAACAAAACTTTTATACTTAAAACTAATGTTTTAAGTATAAAAGTTTTGAAATTTTTTGGCCATCTAGAAAACAAGCCTATTATCCGGCCTAGTGCGAGTTGAACGTTGGACTCGCCCATGAATGGTGCCGTACCATCACTTCACTACATAGTATGTATGTCTGTATACTTAGATCTTTAAAACTAGGCAACGGATTTTAGTGTGCTTTTTCTAATAGATAAAATGATTCAAGAGGAAGGTTTTTATGTATAATTCATGCAGAACATAGAACAAAAACACTAATAATTTAAGAGGTTTCTAATATGAAGTCGTAAAAACTCATTTTTTTTGCGCTTACATTGCAAACGCTGGCTAAACCCCCCGAGATAGATCAAAATAATTTACTACAGTATTGTACACCTTAAAGAGGTTAAAAAAAAAGTCCGCCATGGTATTATATCTATCTCTTAGGGATAACCCACAATAACCATTTTTATCCTTTACATTTTACGAGAAATAATGGCTTATTTACAAAACGATTTTAACAATATACAATATTAATCCTTATCCAAATAAACACGTTCGTAAGCTTGGGCATTAAATTTAGATTATAATTGTCTTTTACAATATATATAATTTCAATCAATACGTACTTTAGAAGATATCAAACGTATAAACTTACATGGTATCGAAAATACGGCGCGCACGGCCGCGCCGGCTGATCGGCGCATTCGCCCGGCGCCGCACCACAGAATAATAATATAGTATCTGAGTGGCCTGGCCGCACTGAGGTGGGAAATCGAGTTTCGTAGACATAGGAATTAAAAAATTTAAACGTTTTAGAATTTTCAGTTTCATAATAACAAACTACACATTGTTTTTTTCTTCTTCTAAAAAATATGGAGTCGACACGATATAAATGAAAATATTTCCGCTAAGCACAACACAATATTAATTGATAAACTTTTTTTTTTACAGACTTCAAATCTTAAGTAATTTATGTTATCAAATTTTAAGGTGCCCGTATTGTATACACAGCATGGTGTGTATACACAGCAGATAATATGAGATATATATCCCATATCCCGACATCTTTCAACATATTTTCCCACGGTACCCTTCAAGCGATTTTGTGTTGTATCGGGATGTAATAAGGTTTATTTTCGTACCGCTTAATGCCAAAAGATACGCAGATACCCATAGACACCGCCTATAAGATATATTTTCATAGCTCAGATCGTAAGATACCGAAAATAAACCTTATTACGTCCCGATACAACCCAAAATCGCTAGAAGGGTACCGCTTGAGAGGTCATAGCTGTACATAGCTGTAGCTACGTTTCGATACCATACTCGATACCAGTAACGTATCAAAAGTATCGATACTGGTATCGGCATCGGAAAAAAGTATCGATACCTTGCAGTATCGAGTAGGTACTTTTTATATTTCCCTTTATTCATTCAACCGTACTTATTCGTTCGTTCATTGCGAAATTGCTGGCTTAAAACAGTTTTACCGATATTATTACATTGCGACAGGGCTCACAGGGCTGCCAAATAGAAACAATCTGAAATCGTACCACTGCCTTAAAAATATCGTACGCCTATACAAACCTCGAAATAAAAAGACTGTACGCTTATATTTTATTCCTAATCTTCTAAGATCACTTTAAAACACAAAATATTACTTTTTTGTGTAGTTTTGTCATACCCAACGGAAGGTCGTGTTGCTCTAAGTACCCAACAGTTAGAATTAGAACATGCAGTATGTTTGTTTAAAATCAGTGCAGTTTCGGGTGGTTCTATAATGATTTGGTAGCTCGTATGGTCCCACTACTGACTATTTTAATGAAAAGACCCTTTCATAATTTGGTTCCTCGACTTAGAATACAAGGCGTTACCTTCGAAACACTTCTTGAATTGCAGTCAGGCACATTATAACCTGTGATTATAACAACAAAGTTTTTTTTTTTTCATTCATCCTTTATAGGATAGGCAAAGGAACAGAGCCATACAGCCTCGTCTGATTTTTCACATCATCTTAACCTACGCTAACCTAAAAGAATTGTTCTCAAACAGACGTCAAAGTAGACAACAGTAAAAACGGCAAAAAATCGTAGGAGTACGATTTAAACCGTACAGCCCTGCATTGCGGGTCTTTACGGATTTCCGATATTAATTTAAATTTATTTGATGGACATTTTCATCACTCTGTGTACTTTTAACCTATTAGCTTTCATCATAATTGTAATATGTCATTTTAGTTACACAGTAGTTTAATTATATTTATCATATTTGTGATATTATTGAATCAAGATGGAGACTCAAACAGACAGATACTAATCCGTACATATTTCAAGCCTTCATTGAACATGAAGCCGGCAATCCGCAAGCTATAATCTCCTCGCATCCGTTCACTGTATGATTAAATTGTTACCATTGTTCACCGCGAGGGAAACTGACAAGTTTGATTATAAACAGAGGCTGTGGGCATAGCTGTGTGTGCGCTGTTTCGGGTCGTAGTAAGGTTATCTCTCAAAGAGTGAAGACTGGTTCCTTTTTCACATTCTGCTTTGATAGTGTTTTCAGTTCGCAAAAAAGTTTTTTTCTCGACACTGGTTTGTCCTACCACTGGACAAAGGCCTTCCCCCTTTATTTCCACTTTTTTTCTGTATTTTGAAAGCATCTATCACACCACCTCTTGGTGCCTCCCATACTCCCATGGATCACAGTATAGGTAGTATAGGTGTAAAATTAAAAGCGAGCCAATTCTTAGGTTTATGGTTTATTAAAAGTAATAGGTATCTATTTATTGAATAAAATAAAGTATGAATTTTGGTTAGGCCTTGGCCTTCGCCGTTTACACATCGTTTTTATTGAGACTTTCAGATTATTATTATTATCTTTTCCCTTATTTTACATTTTATGACTAAAAAGTGAAAATTATTTATAACTTATGTATTGGCCTTTTATATCAGATAGTGACTTTTTATTTAGGCAATGAGCACATAGAGAGACAGACAGACAACGATAGAAGTCGAATACGAAAATTCATTATGTACCTACTCATACTACTGTTATTTTATGCAACATTTTGCACATTATTGCATTCGCTCTGCTAAAATACACTATTGTCACAAAGTAAGTAGATAAAGTAGCAGGGGCGCCTCAGAAATAAAATGAAATTTCCATTTCCAGAGGCTAAAATCACAACTCTCAATCCTGATGGAGGCGTCACTCGAGCTTTCCTGTTCACTCGGAATAAAATAGTGCCCTTTGTTACTCGTATCCTGGTCAACGTAACTTTCTATTCTAGCAATAAAAGAACGTATAAAAAATTATTTAGATATTTCAGAGTTTACTCATAACAAATAACTATAAACAGTTTGAATGTAGAAATTGTTGCAAAGAATTGGAATGTAAATTTCGCAAAGCGATTTCAAAAAGAGAACTCTATTTATGTTGCACAGTTTTTAGCACTGGAAGTTGTATTGAAATTAAATAATATACGCTCATAGATATGACATCGATGTGAGAATTTAAGGATATAAATTTAAAAATTATAAAACATAATGATTAAATAGAAATAAAAATACGAACAATACGAAACTAATAACTAATAATAATGAGAAACAAAGATATAAAAATATTTGAATGTAAAAAAATTGTAGTTCCGTTCAACAGAAAATTAATAACTAATAAATCAATTAAAATTTGCGATGAAACCAAAAAATAACCATGATAGAGTTTAAAAATATTATATATAAGAACAATTCAAAAGTCGACTAGCATGCGAGACTTCAAAAGTTTACGCAACTTAAAAAAACAATTTAATAAAAACATCACAAAAATATTTCATAATAAAGCAAGAGTGCACACTAAACAAAACATAGGAGAGCAAAATTTTAAGAGTGTACTTACTGTGCGTGAAAACTGTTTCAGTAACTGGTAGTTGATGCACTTGAATGCAGCGATGCAACCGAGAAACGAGGAGCGTCTACCTATGCAGGGAGCCGCGCTACGAATACGCTACGAAGCTCGGGCAGCGGGCAACAGCTACGAGGCCCGTAGGCGGATCCGCGCGGCGGCTACAGGTTACAGCTACGGGCTGTGCTGCCAACCTTTTTCATTAACAGAATTATTGTTTCTTCTCTTGATATTTATTATTTTACTATATTTTATATAATTTAACTGTACGAGCATGATTGCTTACGAAATACTCTGTAATCACGATTCTAATGGTAAAAATATAAAGTACCATTTTACCTATATCCCTATTGCAACTATTTCTATATATACCAACTTATAATGCAAAATCATCAATGTAAACTTTAAAATATAATAAACTAGCTTTTTGTGCCGCAGTTTCACCCGCGACTTCATGGTTTTTTCCCGTGGAAATCGGATATTTTCCCGCGGTACAAAGTAGCCTATGTTATGGTGAAAATAGTTTTATAATGGTGAAAGAATTTTTAAAATCAGACCCGCAGTTTTTAGCTTAAGAAAATTAAGCCGATAACAGACAATCAGGGGAAATAATTTATATTGTTTTGAAAATTGCTACAGGTTGTTCCCTGAGGTATCCAGAATGACATTTTACGGCTTGTGCCCGAAATCCAAAATGGCCGCCAAAAATTTAAAAATGTTAAAACCATGTATTGTATCTAATGAAAGAGTTTTTTGAGTAGATTACAAATATATAGCACACTACCATATTTATAAATCAGTTTTTCAGATACTATAGCATTTAGAGCTGTCTTTGCATTGCTGTAGATTAAAAATGACTGACTGGATTTTAAAGGAAATTTTACAACTGGTATTTTAACGAATTCGGCAATTGCATGGCCGTTTAGTGTTTGCCAGTCCGCGGAATGGTTGTTCCACAACGCTCATTGGCCGAAATAAAAGGACATTTCGGGGATTGTGCGTTTTGTAATTGCCAATCCGCGAAATGCCCCTTTTTCCGACGAATGAGCAATTCCGGGGATTGTGCGTAACATATATTATAACATATATGCGTAACAGATTTGATCAGGAAATTATCATCGAAGTAATCATTTTTCATAGAAAGTCAAAAAATATTTTCTTTTCCTGAATAAAATTCCTGTTGAAAGTTGTTCAGTTTCATTGATTGAGCAACCCCTATGAGTTTGCGTTAAGTTGTCCCTCATGCCTGGTGTTTTAATGTCCTTTACACCTGATATTTCAATTTCGTGTTTACCAGTCCGCGAAATGGTTTTTGAAAACGCTCAATGGCCGAAATGAAAGGACATTTCGGGGATTGCGCGTTTTGAATTTGCCAATCCGCGAAGTAAGGCACACTTCAGGCACTTATTCCGGCCAATGGGCGATTTCGGGGGTTGTGCGTAACATATACCAACTTATATGAAATTTCGATCTGCGTACGGACCTTATGAACAAGATAGATGTTAGAAACTGTGCAAATGCAATTCCCGTTTTAAAGATTTTATAGCAAGCACCAGCCCCTATTATCCGGACGTACCACTCATCTATTATTTGCGCTCGGCGATCTACCCCTAGACTAGAACAATGTAAATATGAAACTGGTGAAAATACAAAACTCGGGGCTTCAGTATTTGGAAGCTGCCTTCATTCGTTTATTGTCTCTATTCTCGGTAATTAGATTAGTTAAATTGAGTGTAACAATAAGTCTTAAAGTTCAATTCACTACTTTTATGGGTGTTTTGTGAAATACAATTGTATGGTTAAAGTCCATGTTCAAAAATATTGTGGATCTCATTCATCATTTTTCAAATTGTGCAAAATAAAAATTACCTACTTAACTTAGCAGTAAAACAATTTTCTGATAATATAAAAGGTTAAGGTGCAGTAGTGTATAAAGGATTTTCCGAACAGTTTTTGTAGATATGCTTTATTCCGGTTGGTTTGGGGCTCAAATATTAGTTTAAATTAGAGGTACTACTTACTTATTAATTATTTTAACATTATGACGAAGTATTTATTACCCTTATTAAAAAGGAAAGGAAATATAACTATCAAGCTTTTTAATTGGCGGGTGGTAAATAAGTAAAATTAAATATTTGCATGAAATATTAACATTAATTAAATTCTTCATTATGTAAACGATGTAAATCTATAATTAAAATTAATAGAGCGTGAAGTTATGCGTTCAGTGTTTTTAAACCAAAAAGAGATTTATTAAAAGTGTCTGCTTCAATATAAAAATATAATTAAACCATTGGCGCGCGGGTAGAAAAATGTTGAACTTCCAAGCTTAAAACTGATGTTAAAAGCTATTGTTGATTCATGATTGCGCAAGTTGCGGCAATAATATTTGAGTGCGAAACGATTTAGAAATTGCTGATTCACACACTTACCTACATATTCATATTCACCCTATATAAACACTTGTGTACGCCGTATGTACGAAGAACGTAAAACAACTTGGGAGTTTTTGCCACGTTTCTCAAGGCTTGAGTGTTATTTTAACAGAAATGTGAATTGTTATAGTGCGACAGGATGTCAATCCTTGCCTTTAGTACCAAGACTATATTTTCCACTGATTAGAGAAAGTCGCTGCCGCTAGCTCCATTTACTCTTCTGTGGTTAAAGAAGATATTTTCATTCAAAAATCGTTTTTGATGTTTCAATAAAATGTTTTTTTTTTGCGTAGTAGGTAAATAAATAAGTTCTACTATTGCGTTGCGAACAAAGAATGATATTCCGTTTTCACAACTGGTTACGAAACTTGGTTGCGAATACGACCGGCAAGGGTCACGTCTCTTCGCTTCCCGGTGCGTACTGACTACATAGGAACTCACCGCAAAGAGTTTCTCTGACAAGTAGGAAACTAATCTGTTCCACGAACTCTCGTCATCTGTTTTACTTAATCAAGCTGCATCGTGTTAGCTCCGGAGTTAACTCCGACAACCAGAAAGTTGTGACGTGATGCATCATAAGTGCTGATAGCTTTGCAATGTCCTGTCCCCCACGTAATTGAAGCTGGTAGCACTAGAATATTAGATTTTACGACAAGAAGTTCCTATGCTGGCTGGGAGTGATAAAATCATAGAATGAAAACGCTAGTGATTAACAAAGTGATAGCATGTGAGTATTAGTTAGGATATTCGCAAAGTTGAGTTTATTTGTGTTATGATTGAGGAAACATGGCTTCTCTCGATTTTCGTGATCGACAAACTACTTACATCCCAAGTTGGTACGGGCAACGATAGCCAATGTAAAACTTACGTAAATAATCAAAGAGTATAGGTACGTTAGTTGTTAGTTTCGTTGACTGAGCAACCCCTGTCAGTTCGCGGTACGCTGTCCCTTACACCCGCGGTATAGTTATAACTTAATACGGGCACTCAAGGGTGTTAAATTACCTATATTTAGTTTAGTATGTCTCACTTTAAATAATTTGACGATTGTCGATTGTATAGTTATCTATATTTTTTTTGGTATGAGGGGGCTGAGGGCATGGAACGATAAAATACACTGAACCTTTCTTCCCGGACATACTGTAGAAACCAGTAGATGCTAGAGGGAGCCGAAGGTTTAACAACCTTTTATTATACGTATTTTAGTATAGCGAGAAGCCCGGATGATGTTTTCGAATCCCATCACGTACCAATGTGTTTTTCGGTTTTCGAATTGCATTATGTACGTTTATTCGGCGCTTATACTTATACGGTGAAGGAAAACATCGTGAGGAAACCTGCACACACCTACGAAGAAATTCAAAGGTTGTGTGTAACCTAATCTAGGATTGGGTCTGGTTTCCCTTCTGGGTTGCGGAGGTCAGATGGCAGTCGCTCTGTGTAAAAACCAGTACCCTCGTTCATTCCCCTAGATTAGGTAGCTGACCCCGTAAAATACGGGAAAAAGACTAGGAAGATAGATGATGAGTTAGTATAGCGAGTGATTCTTTCTATTATTATTTCTACATTATTATTCTCAACGAGTTTCCGGTTATATGATCGTTATAGCAGATTATTAGATAGAATACTCCCACGTGTAACGGTCGTGGCACAAAATACATATTCACTTCTTTATTTCTGCTTGAAAACATACTGACACAAATAGAATCTGCTACCGAGAAAGTTATATATATATATTATCAAGTTTTCTTAGGAAATTAATGGAGCACTTATACTGCGTAAAATGTTATATTCTACATTATTCCATTCAATTTTATTCAGTAGACGGAGATGAGTGTTATTTATAACCTATACGTACACGCAGATTGAAGTTTACTTCTATTTCTAAAAGATTTAAAAATTGCCAGAGAAGGCACAAACGGTTTTTGAGTAGCTGGTGATGATCTGCCTACTACCATGTATGAAAAATTAAAAAAAATAATTATCAACTAGGTAATTTATCATCATCATATATTACGATCCCATATATGGGATGCCATCTCCATATTGAAGTTTGGAGGTCAACTAAAGTTATTAGGCGCTTTTCCACTAGACGGCACAGCAACGGCACGTCACCGGCACGGCGACGATCACGTGACAATACCTATGGGAATCGATGACATGCCGTGACGGTGCCGTGCCGGCAAGTGGAAAAGCGTGTCATATAATTACATTGATTTTCATACATTATGTCATCCATGATACCGTCGACGGTACCGTGCCGTCGCCGTTGCCGGTGCCGTGCCGTCTAGCGGAAAAGCGCCCGGTTAACTAATGTGACCGGTTATCTGTGGGTATTGGAAGAAAACTAAAATGCTATTGCATTAAAGTTTATCAATTTATGAATATTGCGACTGTGAAATTGGTTTCTACGACCTTAAAAACCTAACTAAAAAAACCCAGGCTTCATAGTAGTTAATAATCACATAATAATACTAAAATAAGATCATCTCATAAATATTAAACGACTAGCTTTCTGTCAGCGGTGTCACCCGCTGCTAAAAAAGTTTTCCCGTGGGAATGATGTAATTTCCCATAGTAAAAAGTAGCCTATGTTCTTCAAGATGAACGAAGCTTTCTAATGGTGAAAGAATTTTTGAAATCAGTCCAGTAGTTTTTGAGTTTATTCGTTACAAACATACACACACAAAAATACAAATCTTTCCTCTTTATAATATTACCACAGATCGGGCGCTTTTCCACTAGACGGCACGTCAACGGCAACGGCGACGGCACGGTACCGTCGACGATATCGTAGGTGAGATAATGTATGAAAATCAATGAAATTATATGACTCGCTTTTCCACTTGCCGGCACGGCACCGTCACGGCATGTCATCGATTCCCATAGATATTGTCACGTGATCGTCGCCGTGCCGTCGCCGTTGCCGTTGACGTGACGTCTAGTGGAAAAGCGCCCATTGGCTTGTAGAAGTGTAGATGTAGATGGGCGCTTTTCCACTAGACGTCACGTCAACGGCAACGGCGACGGCACGGGACGATCACGTGACAATATCTATGGGAATCGATGACATGCCGTGACGGTGCCGTGCCGGCAAGTGGAAAAGCGTGTCATATAATTTCATTGATTTTCATAGATTATCTCACCTACGATATCGTCGACGGTACCGTGCCGTAGCCGTTGCCGTTGACGTGCCGTCTAGTGGAAAAGCGCCCATCTACATCTACACTTCTACAAGCCAATGGCGCTTTTCCACTAGACGTCACGTCAACGGCAACGGCGACGGCACGGCGACGATCACGTGACAATATCTATGGGAATCGATGACATGCCGTGACGGTGCCGTGCCGGCAAGTGGAAAAGCGAGTCATATAATTTCATTGATTTTCATACATTATCTCACCTACGATATCGTCGACGGTACCGTGCCGTCGCCGTTGCCGTTGACGTGCCGTCTAGTGGAAAAGCGCCCGATCTGTGGTAATATTATAAAGAGGAAAGATTTGTATTTTTGTGTGTGTATGTTTGTAACGAATAAACTCAAAAACTACTGGACTGATTTCAAAAATTCTTTCACCATTAGAAAGCTTCGTTCATCTTGAAGAACATAGGCTACTTTTTACTATGGGAAATTACATCATTCCCACGGGAAAACTTTTTTAGCAGCGGGTGACACCGCTGACAGAAAGCTAGTCGTTTAATATTTATGAGATGATCTTATTTTAGTATTATTATGTGATTATTAACTACTATGAAGCCTGGGTTTTTTTAGTTAGGTTTTTAGGTCGTAGAAACCAATTTCACAGTCGCAATATTCATAAATTGATAAACTTTAATGCAATAGCATTTTAGTTTTCTTCCAATACCCACAGATAACCGGTCACATTAGTTAACCGGGCGCTTTTCCGCTAGACGGCACGGCACCGGCAACGGCGACGGCACGGTACCGTCGACGGTATCATGGATGACATAATGTATGAAAATCAATGTAATTATATGACACGCTTTTCCACTTGCCGGCACGGCACCGTCACGGCATGTCATCGATTCCCATAGGTATTGTCACGTGATCGTCGCCGTGCCGGTGACGTGCCGTTGCTGTGCCGTCTAGTGGAAAAGCGCCTAATAACTTTAGTTGACCTCCAAACTTCAATATGGAGATGGCATCCCATATATGGGATCGTAATATATGATGATGATAAATTACCTAGTTGATAATTATTTTTTTAATTTTTCATACATGGTAGTAGGCAGATCATCACCAGCTACTCAAAAACCGTTTGTGCCTTCTCTGGCAATTTTTAAATCTTTTAGAAATAGAAGTAAACTTCAATCTGCGTGTACGTATAGGTTATAAATAACACTCATCTCCGTCTACTGAATAAAATTGAATGGAATAATGTAGAATATAACATTTTACGCAGTATAAGTGCTCCATTAATTTCCTAAGAAAACTTGATAATATATATATATAACTTTCTCGGTAGCAGATTCTATTTGTGTCAGTATGTTTTCAAGCAGAAATAAAGAAGTGAATATGTATTTTGTGCCACGACCGTTACACGTGGGAGTATTCTATCTAATAATCTGCTATAACGATCATATAACCGGAAACTCGTTGAGAATAATAATGTAGAAATAATAATAGAAAGAATCACTCGCTATACTAACTCATCATCTATCTTCCTAGTCTTTTTCCCGTATTTTACGGGGTCAGCTACCTAATCTAGGGGAATGAACGAGGGTACTGGTTTTTACACAGAGCGACTGCCATCTGACCTCCGCAACCCAGAAGGGAAACCAGACCCAATCCTAGATTAGGTTACACACAACCTTTGAATTTCTTCGTAGGTGTGTGCAGGTTTCCTCACGATGTTTTCCTTCACCGTATAAGTATAAGCGCCGAATAAACGTACATAATGCAATTCGAAAACCGAAAAACACATTGGTACGTGATGGGATTCGAAAACATCATCCGGGCTTCTCGCTATACTAAAATACGTATAATAAAAGGTTGTTAAACCTTCGGCTCCCTCTAGCATCTACTGGTTTCTACAGTATGTCCGGGAAGAAAGGTTCAGTGTATTTTATCGTTCCATGCCCTCAGCCCCCTCATACCAAAAAAAATATAGATAACTATACAATCGACAATCGTCAAATTATTTAAAGTGAGACATACTAAACTAAATATAGGTAATTTAACACCCTTGAGTGCCCGTATTAAGTTATAACTATACCGCGGGTGTAAGGGACAGCGTACCGCGAACTGACAGGGGTTGCTCAGTCAACGAAACTAACAACTAACGTACCTATACTCTTTGATTATTTACGTAAGTTTTACATTGGCTATCGTTGCCCGTACCAACTTGGGATGTAAGTAGTTTGTCGATCACGAAAATCGAGAGAAGCCATGTTTCCTCAATCATAACACAAATAAACTCAACTTTGCGAATATCCTAACTAATACTCACATGCTATCACTTTGTTAATCACTAGCGTTTTCATTCTATGATTTTATCACTCCAGCCAGCATAGGAACTTCTTGTCGTAAAATCTAATATTCTAGTGCTACCAGCTTCAATTACGTGGGGGACAGGACATTGCAAAGCTATCAGCACTTATGATGCATCACGTCACAACTTTCTGGTTGTCGGAGTTAACTCCGGAGCTAACACGATGCAGCTTGATTAAGTAAAACAGATGACGAGAGTTCGTGGAACAGATTAGTTTCCTACTTGTCAGAGAAACTCTTTGCGGTGAGTTCCTATGTAGTCAGTACGCACCGGGAAGCGAAGAGACGTGACCCTTGCCGGTCGTATTCGCAACCAAGTTTCGTAACCAGTTGTGAAAACGGAATATCATTCTTTGTTCGCAACGCAATAGTAGAACTTATTTATTTACCTACTACGCAAAAAAAAAACATTTTATTGAAACATCAAAAACGATTTTTGAATGAAAATATCTTCTTTAACCACAGAAGAGTAAATGGAGCTAGCGGCAGCGACTTTCTCTAATCAGTGGAAAATATAGTCTTGGTACTAAAGGCAAGGATTGACATCCTGTCGCACTATAACAATTCACATTTCTGTTAAAATAACACTCAAGCCTTGAGAAACGTGGCAAAAACTCCCAAGTTGTTTTACGTTCTTCGTACATACGGCGTACACAAGTGTTTATATAGGGTGAATATGAATATGTAGGTAAGTGTGTGAATCAGCAATTTCTAAATCGTTTCGCACTCAAATATTATTGCCGCAACTTGCGCAATCATGAATCAACAATAGCTTTTAACATCAGTTTTAAGCTTGGAAGTTCAACATTTTTCTACCCGCGCGCCAATGGTTTAATTATATTTTTATATTGAAGCAGACACTTTTAATAAATCTCTTTTTGGTTTAAAAACACTGAACGCATAACTTCACGCTCTATTAATTTTAATTATAGATTTACATCGTTTACATAATGAAGAATTTAATTAATGTTAATATTTCATGCAAATATTTAATTTTACTTATTTACCACCCGCCAATTAAAAAGCTTGATAGTTATATTTCCTTTCCTTTTTAATAAGGGTAATAAATACTTCGTCATAATGTTAAAATAATTAATAAGTAAGTAGTACCTCTAATTTAAACTAATATTTGAGCCCCAAACCAACCGGAATAAAGCATATCTACAAAAACTGTTCGGAAAATCCTTTATACACTACTGCACCTTAACCTTTTATATTATCAGAAAATTGTTTTACTGCTAAGTTAAGTAGGTAATTTTTATTTTGCACAATTTGAAAAATGATGAATGAGATCCACAATATTTTTGAACATGGACTTTAACCATACAATTGTATTTCACAAAACACCCATAAAAGTAGTGAATTGAACTTTAAGACTTATTGTTACACTCAATTTAACTAATCTAATTACCGAGAATAGAGACAATAAACGAATGAAGGCAGCTTCCAAATACTGAAGCCCGAGTTTTGTATTTTCACCAGTTTCATATTTACATTGTTCTAGTCTAGGGGTAGATCGCCGAGCGCAAATAATAGATGAGTGGTACGTCCGGATAATAGGGGCTGGTGCTTGCTATAAAATCTTTAAAACGGGAATTGCATTTGCACAGTTTCTAACATCTATCTTGTTCATAAGGTCCGTACGCAGATCGAAATTTCATATAAGTTGGTATATGTTACGCACAACCCCCGAAATCGCCCATTGGCCGGAATAAGTGCCTGAAGTGTGCCTTACTTCGCGGATTGGCAAATTCAAAACGCGCAATCCCCGAAATGTCCTTTCATTTCGGCCATTGAGCGTTTTCAAAAACCATTTCGCGGACTGGTAAACACGAAATTGAAATATCAGGTGTAAAGGACATTAAAACACCAGGCATGAGGGACAACTTAACGCAAACTCATAGGGGTTGCTCAATCAATGAAACTGAACAACTTTCAACAGGAATTTTATTCAGGAAAAGAAAATATTTTTGACTTTCTATGAAAAATGATTACTTCGATGATAATTTCCTGATCAAATCTGTTACGCATATATGTTATAATATATGTTACGCACAATCCCCGGAATTGCTCATTCGTCGGAAAAAGGGGCATTTCGCGGATTGGCAATTACAAAACGCACAATCCCCGAAATGTCCTTTTATTTCGGCCAATGAGCGTTGTGGAACAACCATTCCGCGGACTGGCAAACACTAAACGGCCATGCAATTGCCGAATTCGTTAAAATACCAGTTGTAAAATTTCCTTTAAAATCCAGTCAGTCATTTTTAATCTACAGCAATGCAAAGACAGCTCTAAAT
>JARACY010005663.1:0-20881 GCA_029255725.1 Scrobipalpa atriplicella | reverse complement strand
TTATTGTGAATTAGGATACGCCGGTATCATCTCATGTCTTTGGTAGGAACTCTCGCATAATTATAAATATTAGAATCCAATTTCACAAGATAAGTTCGTTTAATGCATGAGCGTAAACACAACTCTGTTATATGATACTATACTGCACAAGTTTATCGCAGACGTTCTAAAATGTGCTCATCATAGATAAACAATGTGGGATATATAACACGTGGCTCGACAATTATGACAAGCCATTGTAGTACATAAAAGAAACGAGGAACAGAAAAGTTTCGCTCTTGAATAACCTGGTGAGGTAGAACAAATAACTTATTTCTGCCTACATTTCAGACTTCATGAACTTTTCCAAGAAATGTACAACAATACTCAAACAAAAGTTTCAAGTTGAAGTTCCTACATAAAAGTTGGCCTTCTCGGCTTATAACTCGAAATGGCTATTTTTCCACTAGACGCTACGGCAACGGCACGTTTATGATACCGTCACGATACCTTGGCTCTGTTGTCCACTAAGATGGTAATATCGTCAACGATGTCGTCCACCTAGTCCCATGCTACGTACACGACACGAATGCAAAAGAAATGCAGTTTGGCAGGCCGGCGACGATACCGGATACCGACCGGTTTGAAATCAATGCCGCGCCGTTGCCGTGACGTTGCCGGGCCGACAAGTAGAAAAGCGTGCCATATAATATAATTGATTTCCATACATTATCTCTTCCCCGATACCGAGCCGTTGCCGTTGCCATGGACAATGTGGACATGCCGTCTAGTGGAAAAACGCCCAATTGCGTGGGTTAGACGGCGCAATGTGGCATGGCAATGAAAAGGTAAATGACAGTCATTTCCTACAGTAACCGGGAAAAATGTGCGCAATATCAAGAGTTGTGGGCAAAAATAGGAATTAGGTCAACATCAACAAGCTCTTGTGTCGATCGAACCATTTTTGTTCTTAAAGTCATAATTAAGGTACTTAGCACCCTTCTTATAGCGCATACGGTCGCGAATTTGTATGCGTGCTGAAAAAAAAAACAGTTTTAATAAAAAAAGACGATCGCATTCTTTAACTTTGTTAATCGCACAATTGCAAGAAAAAAAAAATTGTGATCATCAGCACCATTTTTTCTCAATAACGTCAAATAAATTAATATTTAATTTATGAAAATGTGATTATGTGGATCGTTTATCGCTTTATATACATACATACATACCTAATATCACGCCTGTATCCTAATGGGGTAAGCAGAGCGTCAACGACCCCAACAAAGGTCGTTCTGTCTGACAAGTTTGAGGGTTGTTTAAGATAGATCTGTATATATTGCTGTAGTGACAGGTTGTCGCAGTCCATCGCCTAAATTACAATACACTGAAACCCTTGAATCCCTTAGCTATGCCCGGGAGGAGATACAGCTGGCACATTCTATATTTTTCTATCGCTCCCAGTCCAGCATGGTAGACAGCTTTATATTTTTAATAGCATATAGTTAAACATAAAATTTAAATAAGTATGTCCCGCAAGTCGATTACCTGAAACTTCCCTTTTAGATTAAAGCAAACAGATGTCAAACCCTCAGCGGGTTTACAGACTTTAGGCCCAATATGAAATTTAAATGAAGGCCCAAAGGAGTAGGTCAGAACTAGTCAGAAACATCTAACAGATGAGCGGTGGAATCTTTAATGTGTTTCTAATTACACGAGTTGTTTATATTATTGCTTAGTTACCACGTACGCAATTTTATATAAATTAGGTTCATACGACAACGTATGAAACAATCACTATACATACGTATTTATACCTATTTATATTTCAAATAATTATTGAATAACATCTATCTAACTAAGGTGTAATTTTTCTTCTTGCTACAAAAATGCTACGAAGCTACGAACCTCTTTAAAAGTGCTACGGGCTACGAGGCGTAGTACCTAATTATGTTTGGACTTCAAACAAAAGCAGAAGACTTGACCTTGTTAACGGGTATAGTTACCAGCAGACTTCTTGAGGTAGTGGGTGAGAGGTATGCCCTTCTAAAAACTCAAACCCAACTGCTTGAATTTAAGATTGAATTTCCGATGCGCAATCTATGCCATTCTATGTCAAATTTGCCGGGAACTTAGGTGTTGTTTTGTATTTGAAAATTCGTTTGCTCTTAACCTAGTCTAGAAATAATTCGGAAAGACAGAAGATGTAGAAGTAAATTCCAGTTTTTTGCTGTGAACTTTATGAATGTCCACATAGGTGATGGCTAGTTACGGTTGAACGGGTAGAACGACGTTTTAAGAGAATTGGTGGAAATAATTTGTACAAATTCTTGAGTAAACTAGAGTATAACATGAGCGCTTGGCACGGCATACCTAGATATTACTTGCAGCATGTGCTAAGGTAACCAAATGTCGAGCAGCCGTCTCTAATACAGTTTTTAATTTTCACAATGACGTTCGGCCGTTGTTATAGGTAAGTTGTATCTTAGAATGTATGAAAGTCCTTTTCATGTACGAAATAGGTATATGCTTCACAGTTACCTTTGCAAATATTTGTATTGTTTTTGTTTACTTACAAGGGATGGATTCCATCATCAATCGTTGGACAAGTGTCATTCATGTTTGTTTGTAAAAAGCCGCACTCACTGTTACAGTTCTATAGAGGTTGTGACTTCGACCTCGTAAGACGGATTTTTTTAAAAGCACGAAGGTCACACACCCACACACGTCAAAGTGGAGCTACGACTGTGGTCAGCAGGGATATAAACTGAGTTTCGCGGCTCGCTGCGCCCGCGCCGACAATTCAGTTGATACTGAGGCTATTTGTCAGTTAGTATACATATGACCATGATCTGAACACTGACTACTCTATCTTCATTTTTTACTTGGTTGATACATGCAAAACTGATCGTAACAACTGAAAAAGACCATCGTATCGTATACGGATTAAACTTCTAGGTCGAAACGTTCGTATAATTTTACAAGAGTGCATTAGGAAATGGACTGAAAACCGGATACTATAGTAATACAAATTATCTGGCGTGGTAAAAACGGTTTTTGTTTAGCCCGATCTCCCTAATTACAAGGAACCTAGGTCTGATTGGGTGTGTGTGTATGTTTCAGTCATTTAAATCAAAGAAAACATAGTCACTTCAATGTACAAAACTAACATGAAACTGAAAACTTCTTTAGTTCGTATACAGAAAGCTCTCTCGCGTAAAGACGTTAGAATTGCATTACTCAATTTATGGCTCCTGTGCTGCAGTTTGTTTACTTTGTTAGCATTGTAAAGGCATTGGCTGAAATGTGCTTCTCCTGGCGCCTTTAATTCCTTTTTCAGAGCTCCCAGTTGCAGTTTTATGAAGCAAACAAATTACTTAAGTAGTAATGTGAAATCTAATATATTACCTACTATACCGGATCTTATGAAATTATTAAAGACCTCTCGTTGTACTGAGTCCATTTGGATTTTAATATTTGTAAAAAAAACATAACCCTTCCTTGACAGTCGAGTAAAAAGAATTTTATTTTATTTCATGCCAAGTTGCAGTGAAGTTAAAATTCGCTTGGTCTTGTGACCTTTTTTGGGCTCGAAAAGGTAGAAAATATTATTTAAATTGCAGGGTGTTGCGATAAATTTAACATGATTCAAATTTTACAACTCTATCTTTATGGGTGAGATAGGTACATTTTGTCCGTGCAGACTTTGAGCTAACAAGGACATTTCGCATATCCAGCCGAGTCATATGATGATAGTCATATGCTTTCAAGAAAGCTATTTCAAAGCAGTAAATGAGAGCTTATAAACTGGAAATAGAGATACAAGACCCTCGTAAACTGTGGCATACCGGGTGTTAGGGATTAAGTTTACTAAAACCATAGCATTCAGTTCGTTATTTGATTCATATTCCATTAAAATTTGACTCAGATATAAGTATTTTTATAAATATTATAAAAATAGCAATCAATTACTCTATAAACAATTTTAAGTAGCCTTCATTAAAGGATGATATATAGAATACACCCTATCAGGTTTTCAGCAACCCTTTCCCTTACACCCTATAAGATAGAGGTACGTACGTATAATATCCTGAAGAATCCGTGTATCCTTGAATGATGGCTAGGTTTACTGTAAACCTTATGGGTGTTTAAACTGGGAAGCGTAATTAAGGCTTACCTCCGTAGAGTGCGGTCCATGAAATATTAATATTAAGAGCGACTCTTTACTAGTGACTAGTGACTAGTGACCGATACTCAAGGGCAGATGCGAACAAGTTTTTCCAAGAAGAAATAAAAATGTAGTATACCGTATACAATGTTATAATACTTGATGAGGATGAGGATAGGAAATAATTGTAAGCTACGTCAAAAAGAAATATGATCAAATTTCTTTGGTCTCAAAAATACAATCAAATTACTTTAAATACGTTGTCGAGCCCTGCTCGGCTTGAATTTCCGGAATTTTCCAGAAGTTTCATTTATTATTTATTTAGTTACATGCAAAATTGTTACGTTCGGAATATCATGAAAAGCGCGAATGAACCTCGACAAACTAAATTTTAAACTGAATGAGCAATTAAGAATTCGGTGACACCTACTGTCACGTGTCCCACGTGACTCGTGTATGAATCATCACATCATACAAACGTCCAATTTGCCCCAATCAACGGTAATTCGATTAGCCTATCTCTGATTTGTTTACCAAGTCCATATGGCGACGGATTTGTGAATACTAATAGAGATATCAGCTGTTTCGACGTCTGATTGGTTATTGGGAATAGGGTACGTGTTGGAGGTTCGGTAAGCGGTTAGTTAACTGACACTTTGAGGCTACTTAGTGGCAGAATGACATCTATAGTACAGCCTAGAGCTGGCAGATATAGTCGGTGGCGTTAGGGGCATGGCAAATAGGAAGCGGTGCGGCGCCGTTGCGTCGCCAATGCGTCGTCTTTGTATAGAAACTTCAAATCAAGCTGCGTTGCGCAGACGTAAATTACATACAAAATTGACGCGCCTCCGCCTCGCCCGCGCCGCACCGCTTCCTATTTGCCATGCCCCTTATGGCAATTTTTGTTGGATTACATATAGATTTTTACTCGTGTGGATTGTTTCGTTTTTATAATATTAATAATGTACTTATATTTAAATTTATCGATCTGCCAGTGACTGAAGTGAAGAATATTATCGGGGTTCTTTGTCCTCATTGGCTAACACTGGGATACATGTTGGTGCAAGTTACAATTGTACATAAATACTTGTTTACACAAGTTTTTGTATTAGAGTTTGTGTGGCGAATTAAATGGTATAAAGTATAAAATTGCTTTTCAAATCTATACTTAATATTCTACTAAGCTGGCTCTCTCAATGAACCTTAGTCTAAGCCTATCGGAGGTCTTTGCACTTTCACAGATTCTCAAAGTTTAAGCGACACAAAGCTCCATACAAAGGCGTATTAATACGCATAATTCATTAAAGGAGCGTTCTCTCACGATAAGGAGACAAAAGAAAAGATTAATGAGCAGGTCACGTGGCTCAGGGCTTATAGCATTAACTGTTGAAAGGAGGTGATGCAGAGGACAAAGTACTGATTTGTTAGATTTTAACAGATTACTCCATGATATTAATTCCATGCTGGATTGGATTGTAAGCAATAAAAATATATAAAATATTCTGGATTTCATTTCTGCCCGGCTTGATGTAGAAACCAGTAGAGGAATGCATTTCATTTGACTTGCAAGTTGGTATACAATAGGTACAGGGAGTAAAAAATTTGCCCTCCCATACAAATGGTGTCAGTAGTGGCTCGAAACATTTTGTATGGAAGGGCCAATTTTTCTCATATTTCTACCTATGTTCTACGGGAAAAGTTTTTTTAATGAGTAAGATTACACCCTGTTTGGTCAGAATTTTTTTTTGTATTAGTATTTTAATTTTACTAATGGCGGGCTGACGTCCCGTTGCCACTGCGCAATGTTGCAATTACCCTTATAAGTAATTTGTCTGACGCGGCCATAACACCTCTATTTTAGGCTTTGAATGCACCTTGAGTACTATAAGAAGTGATTTTATCTATGCATAGAGATCTTTTATTATCTTATATTTATGTAACGTATATGTTTGTATGTAAAATTCCGTTCATTTCCTAGTATTCCGCATTGCAAGTAGACGACAACCATTAACTTGGTGGAATTTTTAACACGGGCTGAAGTGGCGGCATCCTCGTTCGAGAGTGATGGTCCATTAAACCAAATGGTCCATCAGGTAATGACTCTAGCGTGATAGCTCATTTGTGGCTTTGTAGGCCGTAAAATATGTTCGCATGATGAGTAGGATCCGATAAGGTAGTGGCGTAGAGTTAGGAGTCCTAGGACTATGAATAAAGTGTGGGAACCAGTAATATAGTAAGTAGTATAATACTATAGAGTATGAGCTTTAGGACAATAGAATATTAAGAGATCAGGGATAGTAGTTACTATAAAAAATTTGAGAACAATAACTACCAAAGAGATGCAGTTAAAATTAATAATATTTTACACCTAAAACATGATATCAAATTTATTAATAGTCAATTATCTGATACTCCTATGAATAATTAATCGGATCGTAAAATTAGTTTTATTTACGGTCTGTCATTGTATGAAAAGGTTGGATTCATTAAAAACTTTTGATGTTTTTTATACTACAACTTAGTAAAAATCAACAAAATATCCTAATTTTTAATAAAGATTTCTTTTTTTTTTCTTATCCTGTCGAACATATTTTTCTTGATAACGGACATTCGGTTCGGTTTCCTAAATAGTATATTTATTTATTTTTCACAAAACGTTTTTTGCAGAATTTGAGTAAAGAAAAGACTGACTTTATAAGATGACTATTCTGAATTATCTGATATTAATTGCCCAAATACTGAGAAACCGAGCCGAGTGCGTAGGAGTCAGCGTGGGATGGTGGCTGTAGCTCGTACAGTTAAATAAATGCTAGGATTATCTATGGGTTTGATTAACAACATATCTTAAAGGAATTAGATTTACGCGATACAAACGATACGCCTACTTCCAGTAAGTTATTTCATATTTTTTTATATTTAAATATGGGGGTTATATTTAAATAACTTCCTGTTTAAAGCTTATTTCATTAATTTAAAATAAATTTATCTAAGAGTCACTACCGAGAATACCGAGATACAGTTTTTCTTCTTCTAATTCTAAAAGTGCGTCTAAATCTGTTTTCCTACCTATACCGTATAATAAAATAATGCAAGACGTTGAATTTATGTTACTCTTTACTAAACTAACTTTTTAAATCTGCTTGTTCAATGACCTCTCAACAATGCTCTACATTTTTCCATACAGTTATTGTGTGACACCTGCCCGGAAATTACGGATTGCAATCAGGGCCATCCATTCATTCATTCGTTCGCGAACTGTATGCAGGTCATAACACTGATATTTTCATATCAATACGATAATCCACAAGCCCGATCGATGGTGCAGTGGATAAAGATGCAAATATACTGCGAATCACAATCATTTTGATTATCGGCGTCACATGCGGGTAATCGCAATAAGCATATCATCTGCAACAGTGGAGTTGCATCCGGATCCGGGTCGCGTTACGGGCAGCAGCCGTGTGTGATAATCCGAGATTAGTATTAACTAAGTGTACAGGGGGATGGCATGCGTCTAGACTCATAATCATAGATTGTTACCCCGCGTGACACATTTTGTTTTTACAGCTGTAAGATATCCCGCCGTTTGCACTGTTATGTCTCGAATTCAATTACCTACTTAAATCTAGGCATTTTACTGTATAGCCATCCATACCGTAAGAAATATCTACTTATCCCAGAGCCCTTTACGGTCAGAAACACAAATAAGTTTGAAGACTTCTGCCTGGTGGCAAACTTAGACGTGGGGGTACCTATTTTCCCAGACTTATGCAGCATATTAAGCCCCTTCAAGACTTGACACATTTCAACATTTTTTTTTGTAATATCAGGCAGTCCTAAAAGTGGCCTACGCAGTATAGTCCATGCGCGCATCAGCTATGCGCGCGAAATAGTTCGGATATCTCTCTCTTGCACTCACATTGCGGAAAACAGAGATCCGACTGTTGCGCAATTGTTTCGGCCAGTTTTGTCGCCATTGGGCGCCTCCTTTTAGTTGCTTCCACCATGTATGTGAAATGTGTTTAGGCAACTGTGTACACTGTACGTATGTTTGTTTGTGTGCAGTCACCCGTGCTGCCACTAATGATGCCATTTGATCCGTTGTTAATTAATTTGCTCATTCGCGATCGACATTTGTGTCATACGGTAGTTTATCTTATCACGGAATGCAATGTAGTTGAAAATACTGATAGCTATGGGATGCAATGCAATGATGATGCTTGTGGATATGAAATGTGAATGGTGTAGTTGATTCTTGTTTGCTTTTTACGATTATTGTTATGTTTTAGTTTACGACTATACCTATAATAAATTTCAATTAGTTCAACATTACATTTTACCAAAGGTTAGGTATTACATTACCAAACTTTGTGGATACTGATATAGGATCGACTTATTAAAGAAGTTTATTATAATCTCAATAAAAAGATGAATAACCTCAGTTTCGTGGAAATCCCTACATCCATCATAGAGCGTCCTACAAATCCATACTAATATTATAAATGCGAAAGTAACTCTGCCTGTTTGTTTGTTGCTCTTTCACATCTAAACGGCTGAACCGATCTTAATGAAATTTGGCAGCACGATAGATGGTAACCTGGAGATAGACATGAGCAACTTTTTACCGCGGGAAAATATCTCATTCCCACGGGAAATCTCATTAAACCGCGTGTTAAACGGCGGGGCGGAAAGCTTTTTGATGGTATGGAACCCTTCGTGCGCGAGTCCGACTCGCACTTGCCCGGTTTTTTAATTATTTCGAGGTATGTAACTCTACTACCTATACTACCTATCTCAAATGATATTATTATACACGAATCCTAACTACTCAGTTAGGATTTGTTTGAATATATTTTCGCGGATAAAAATATTTTAGATGTATTACTCAATAAAACAAACCGACTACATAATAATAATCATTGTATTTAAGTAACAATATTTCAAAAACCTATTTACGCAAAGCAAACATAGTTACCCCGGTTACACTCTCGCTACACACAGTAAATACTTAGCTGAGCAAAGTGAGCAAGCTGAATGAGCAACAGCGACGCAGTTGAGCAACGGTAGTGTTTGCTCAAGGCTTGGAATTGAGCAAACATTGCCGAGAGAAACTTGAATACCGCTTTATAAGTGCTTCGGAGAGAACTCGTCTAATGCATTCGAAGTTTTTTCAAAAAAATCTGATAAGTACCTATGCAAGAGTGTCCAGCCAAAAAGTGACAGGCAGTTACGAGTAAAATAAACGCAGATGGGCCGCCTCAATTCCAATCAAGCTAGAATTCTGAATTTTCGCTGCTGAGGTTCGATTTCCGACTTGTCTACTACAATTTTTCTGGTCTTCAGGGACTGCTGGTGTAAAATAGTTTTTTTCACCTAAATTTGACGCCTTTCTTCAGTACCTCAATTAATTCCAATTTCTGTTTATCAGGACAAGGCAAGTAGCTGTCAAAGATATAGAATAGTTTGTAACGTAGATCCTCCAGTGATTGCATTACTCAGGTTACCGAGGCTGTTAAGCGTCATTTAATACCCTGGAGACGTAGATGCTAAGTCAAGAGCTGGCACATTAGCATTTAGAGATAATTGGCTAAGTTCTGTGTATATAGGCTGTTCTAATTCAATCAAGCTAGATATATTAATGGGGTTTGATTCATGTCAAAATTTGACTGTTATTAGCAACAAATCAGAAATTAATATGTACCAATATTATCCTCCTAAATGAAAATCTTTATAAAAACATACCGACTATTGTTATTTTTATTATTTGACTTGGATTTTTTAAAATATTATTTATAAACTCCTCTTACGTCACTGAAACACCCCCTAAGCTATGGCACACAATTAAATTAACAATTAGTTAGAATGTATTAGTAACAGAATTGACCTGCCTACTTTTCAAATCATATTTATGATTTTAATACAAAATTGACATCAACAGCTGTCCAGAATACTTTAGATAAACAACGTTTCTAGACCCGTAAAGAGGAAATAGTAACCGGACTACATTTGTATACACCCAGTGGAGACCATTACATAGTACTTTAAGCCGGCTACGCACTATCCATCGCGGCTGTACGTCCCGCCAAGGCCACGGCGCTGGATGTAGCATACGCACCATCGTGCACGAAAAATTTGCTGTACAGCCAGCTTGTCAAAATGAATCAGACGTACCAGTATTGCCAGATGCCCGCGAGTCTAAGTCGCCCAACTTTGTATCGGAAGTAGCCCAAAAGGGCTTATTTGTATGGGCTTCAACGTTTTCTTGTCGCCCAATGTCGGGTTTTGAGTAGCCCAAACGCCATTCATTATTTGTATGAGGCTTCAACGTTTTCTTGTCGCCACTGGAGGCCCTGAAGTAGCCGGAACGGCGACAAATCGCCTAATCTGGCAACCCTGTGACGTACGTCCGCGCTATTCACTGTCCATCTGCTGGACGGTCGCGGTGGTGGGGGCGCTTGCTGGACGCAAAATTGATCCAGCACATCCAGCAAGGTAATAATAATAATTATTGACGTACGTCAAGACTATTCACTGTCGTTTTTCGTCGTGCATCGTGCATGACCTTGGCGGGACGTACAGCAGGATGGATGGTGCGTAAGAGGCTTTAGGCTCTCTGGTACATTAGTATTCAAAATCGATTGGTTATGTCCAAGAGGATTGGTTGATGTTAAACGTGTAAGCCTCGATTCTGACATGATCACACTCAAACTGATTCCTCTGACTAGTGAATAGTAATAGCTCAATAGCTCAAAACGGGTGTAAGGGACAGCTTTCCGCGAACTGATAGGGGTTGCTCAGTCAATGAAACTGAACAACTTTCATTAAGAAATTATTTCAGAAAATGCATAAAATTGGCTTTTCCATACAAATGGTCATTTTGTTTCGGGAAGTCAATTATATTTTTCATTTCCTAAAAAAATTCCTGGCGTAAGTTGTTCAGTTTCGTTGACTGAGCAACCCCTATCAGTTTGCGGAAAGCTGTCCTTTACACCCCGTATAGCTCAATTTAGAAAGATAAATGATATTATGCATAAGATACTTATGATGGGATATACCTTCGTCCGTACCGAACTGACCTTCGACATTTCGCATATACCTTTGCAACTCAGTCAAATTAAACGTTATGCTTTCAAGAAACTATTTAAAAGCGATAAATCAAAGCTTGTAAACTAAAAATACAGACAAGAACTTTATAAACTATGGTAGGTATCACAGAAGAGTAAAAGCTATTAATAAGCGGCAGCGACTTCTCAAATCAGTGGTAGGTTTACATAGAAAATGAACTTAGACATAACAATTAATAATGTACTTGAGTAAGATTCCGAATTGCTACTATCTAGTCTAGATTTCCTACAATATCAAATTTCAGAATCTCAAGAGGGGTTTCAACCTAGAGTTGGTACGTGTTTGCTATCACAATATATTATACTAGTAGTTGCTCTCAGAGGAGCAAACTTTAGAACCAATGCAAATAAAACCTTAACGCTTCTACTATAGAGTCGATTATCTCGCTTGAGTTTGAAAATTGAAAAGGCGAGGATGAAAACTGATTTTGTAATGGTTTTGAATTTGAAGTTTTCAAAAGCCGTGGGGAAAACTAAAGGGTTATAGTTTCACCTGGTGCCCTAATAGAACGTCAGACTGTGCCCTAATTATCTAAAAACTATGCGGAACTGGATTTGTATCTGAAAGTCCCTTTTGTTGTCGTCCGTTACAGTAGCTTTAACAAAGATAACAGTATTTAACTCTGTTGTGCCAATCTGTATACCTTAAATAGTGTAAGTTTATGCCGATGTTTAAAGGTGTACCTGTACTCTACTCCTGAAACTGAATAAACTACAACAACTTGTGTTCTTACCTATACACAGACATAAGATAGAATATATAATTTTACTTATATTTTGTTTGGGTCGTTTACGCTCTGCCTACCCCGTTAGGGATAAAGGCGTGATTATATGTTCTGTTATGTTTTTTTATATAGAGTTAAAAATAATGACTCCTACACTCCACTGCAGTACGGAGTAATGACCTTCTACAAAAGTAGAGTAGGGGTTTTTTCTCTATGCTTAACAAAAATTAATGAGACGTGAGAAAGTTCTGGCTTCGTGTCGTTTGATTTACATAGTCTAATTTTTTTAAATTAATATTTTTCTCAAAGTTCAGTAGAAGTAAGTTTATTAAATTTGAAAAAGAAATACGCAAAGTTTCGAAATTACGGGCACTACTTTCGCATTACGATGCGAAACGCGTGACGATTTCGCACAACTTTCCATATGGAACATAGTGCAATCACGAAAAAAAAAATTGACCTTCCATACAAAATGCATCAGCTGATAGCGCATTTACGTATGGGAACAATGGGAAGTCGACTTTTTTTTTCGTATTTCGACCTATGTTCCTTAGGGAAAGTTGTTCAGTTTCATGAGTAGATTCACACATTTCACGATGCATATACCCTTTATGTTACATACTGTAGATATATGACGCAGGAGAACAAATCAGCAGAAATGAACTAAGTAAGTTTGTTTTTGAATCATTGCCTAAAAATAAAGCTGCTCAATGTTCGACACTAGCATTTCACATTTTGCAGAATGTCAAGGGAAGTCTGACTGACCTTTCAGGCTGAGCCTGTCTCCGAATTGCCACCGGAATATTCAAACGATGACAAATTGTCTGCTATTTTTGTCGACAGTCCCAAGTGACATTGACCTGGGGTCTCCTGGTTGTAAGCAGCTGGAAATGTAGGTAGAGGTAATCTATCTTTCTTCTGTCTGGGTGAATTGTCCTTGTGTTGGGTAAGGTTGTTGGTTTTATGCAAGTCATACGAGTAATAAACTAATAAATAAATAATCCTAAAAGTATACTAGCTTAGCTATAGCATGGAGTAATATAATATAAATACGCTTATAGAGATTGAACCCAAAGTTTAGGCAAGTTTGAACTGTGGTAGGCATTTAATCCTATTCCTAGAAGACACTAAATTTAGTACATTTTGTGCCTCATGAAGGCATTGCTGGCCTTTCTGATCTTTTTGGGATGAAATACTATGTACAGATCTACGTAAAATAATATCGGGTAGCTTGCTTCTTTAGTATTGAATGGATAACATTTGTATCCTTTACAAATAACGTGGACACAATTTATTCGTTTCGGTTCTTCCAAAATGAATGGGGTAGCTCTTATCTCAATCAGATAACGCTGAAACCGACATCAGGCGACGTTAATTCGTAGAATTCTTCACAAGTATCTAACAAGTTAAAGGAAATAGACACGTATTCACATTGGATGAGTTTGCAAGCCTTCAATAAGAAATGGGACCTGGAGTACGTAGAGTCAACCGACTCTCGATTATTTACTTGGAATCTACTGATTTATTCAGCAGTCGAAGAGTATGTTCGCACGAAACCTTGAGGCTGAAGCAAGCGAGTAGGGACCAAATAACCTTCTAATTTTAAGCAGGTACCTACATTTTATAATGTGCAAATATTATACCGGAGATTTGGATGAAGGACAGCTGTTCAAATATTTATTTGACGTGTTCTGTTCGCGTATGAATTGAGAAATGTTTTGTTTGTGCGGGAAATCTGTCAAGAAAATACAATGTTTGTATTTTAGCTAAATAAAAAGGACGACGTGTGTGTAAAATTATAGAAATAAAGAAAGATCAAAGCATTTTTATAAAAGTTAAAATAAAAAATATAGATATGGGTACTAACTCTATTGTTAATATTAAACGCAAAGGGCTATCGTTATTAAAACAAATTTGTCATTGACTCGATAGAAGAAAAAAATTAATATGAGTCATAGTTTTAGGATAAAGAATTTAGAATTCTTGGTATCTTCAAAAAGTTATTAAGTTTCCAGACAGCATTTCCACAATGGCTTTTGAGGTTAGTCTTATCTGTGGATCGAGGGTTCTCGCAGCCTGGGCTTGTTGGCTCGCTTCCATGATCAAAAGATGCTTCCGTCAGGTCAGATAACGGGGATGTCTGGGTATATTAGACCAGGGAAATTATGGTCGGTTGAGTACTGGAGAATAGATTAAAGGTGTCATTAAGACGCTACACGCATATTGGGGATATTATTTTAAATGATTTAAAAAAAGGGAGATGGTTTTATGTTCGATCTATGAACATTTTTATGTTTGTTTTCAGATTCAATATTTTTGTTCATAGAATATATCCCCGAGAAGATAGGTACGAAGGTATTATTTACTGGTTTATTTAAGGTATTATTTACTGGTCATTAGTTAGTTTCACCAAAATTACCAATATACTTCGTAGCATAGCATAAAAATATGTGGGTTATGCCTTTCCATTCTACACGTTACGAACGAGGCGAGAGAAGAGACTAAAGTAAGATTACGCTGTCTCGCAATATAATACTAGTTCTAGTCTAAAATACAATGTAGATGAGCTAAACCAGCGTTTCAGCGACAATGTGGCTCTGGGTAAGACCACTGGATAAAGTATCTCCTCTAAATTGGAAATTCTAAATTTAAATATTTCTTTGTTGGAAGAATGGTTATACTATTTTAAAATAACGTTGTGTATTTTCTACACTTTATACTTTAGTGACGAAAGAACACGTAGCATTACACTAAAAGCTTGGAAGTGAAATCTCTGGATTGTGTTGCGTGTAAATTGTGCTACAATTTCGTTTCACCTTCTAGTCTAGACTTCTTGCTATAAAATTATATAAATTTTTCTATTTCTCTTCACGAGCTTAATATAAAAATTCAAACCTGAAGTATGAATTAAAGGAAGTATTCAGATGATGGGTATTGGGTAGACTAGCAAATTTCATAGTAACGTACAGTATGACTAGGGGAAAGAAAAGTATATACGGCCGCTTGAAACGGATGAAGTTCTCTAAATAATTTATGGATTTTCATCTTACTTCGTATAAATTAGTCAAGTTACGAGTAGTAAACTGTACATACAAGTATACCAATAATAACATGAATAATTACCTGAGAAAACTTATTTGTCTTGATCTTGAGCGGACATTTATCCGTGTACGAAAGCATTCAAAATTTCCAGCTAGCTAAAAATTAAATCGCCAGTACAAATCTGTATAGTTTTTCCCGGCCAAAGCCGAAAAAGTTCCAAACAGCGGGAGGTGGGGGGAGGTTTTTGAGTCTACGTCGGCAGGTTTGAGGGTTTGGAGAGCGGAAGAGGGCCCTCGACTTCGACTGGGGCACCTGTACGTGTCTCCGAGCCCGTCCCACCATGTTCTCTTTTGTTTCGAGGCCCAAGTCCTCCAAGGTAATTGAGACTGAATTAAGTCTTAAGTTTCTTGTGAGGGCTTTAGAAGATTTTGGCAGAACAGCTCAAACGCGGTTTCGTTTGATGTTGTGAAGATTAAGTTTCGGTGATAAAAAGACTGTGTGGGATACGTCGTGTCGCGCGGGCGGTTTAAAAAAATTACCTGCGGATACAAGATATTTTCCCGCAGTAAAAAATGCCTCTTAGTTAATTATGAAAGGATTAATTTTGATCGCCTTTTAATTTTTAAATATGACGAATGTACGTAATAAAACAAAGAAACATTTTTTTTTCTTTAGGTAAGTATCATAAGATGCATTACCTACTAATTGCGATTAACTACTACCTACCTCTTTATCTTATTAAAACCCAGCTACGATATTGTGAATTTTCTAGAAAGTTCACAATAATTCAATTTTCTTGACCGCAGAGACTAAAATAGCCTAACAACTTAACAAGATTCACGTGTAAGTAAGCTGTAGGGCACGATAAAAATTATGATTAATTTTTGCTAAACAACTTAAGTTACCTATTAGAAGACTTTTTCAAGTTTTCTTTTTGTTTTTTCTGAGAATGTTAAGAAGTTAGTAAATATCTTAGAAACTAAATTTTCTGTTTTTACTAAATTATCGTTGTTGAATGTACTTGTTTGTAAAGAACTTTTAGAACTAACTGTTTTACTTGTTTTCTTTGCTCAAGAGCTATTTAGAGCAATTTAAAGAAATTGGCACTGTAAACCTTGGTGAACAGTGTTCTAGTTTATTTGGCAAACAATTTGAAGGCAATATTTTTGTTGGAAAGTTTGTTTTTAAACCGAAATCGACACTAACTGGAGAGATTTGCACTTAAGTGTGAAGTGTTGGTGAAGTGGTTTCAGTTTGTCACAAGGTGTCATGTGTTTCAGTTTAGCGCATCTTCGTCAATCAACCGTTACAGGTTTCATGTGATTTTCCGCATACAGGGTGTAGCAGTAACGGTGTGAATATTTAGGTTCACTCAGGGTTCAGTTCTCCTGAAACCAAACAACTTTCCCGAAAAAGTAGAAAAAAACCAGTAACAACAAACTTTTCTACGAACGTAGAATAAAATACTTATAGTTCAGAACCGTCCTATTTTTTTCATAAACATAACGTCAAAGGAAACTTTAGTTTTCAGATAAATATTTGTATTCACGTTCTATTTTCTTATAAATTCACAATTTTCTTAAAATAACGGAGGTCGCATTGACCTAATAATCATATCCTGTTTGTGCCACGCCATGATCGCAAATCTCAACAGGAAATGGTATAAATATAAGTCAATAAATGTTAGTTTTGATTTCGCGATCCATCGTAGTGCAGGTGCGGTGGGAAATCAAACAAATTGGGCTGGGCTGTAAATCAGAATAATTTATCGGTTTCAAGACGAATGGTACGGTAGGGTTTTGTGTAAAGCCCGCTTGGGAAAGAAATACTCGTAAGAAAGGAAAAGAAACATTTACTTCAGTTACTTTAAGTACTTATTCATTTATTGTGTTACAAGTTAGGTAGATACTACTAATTTAACTAATATAACTACCTTACGAAAGATTGATCAAATATCTTTTACGTTTGATAAAAATAAAATCAGTATGTTTTTTCTCATTCTGTTTATTTTTGTCAAGCCTCATTTTCTCATTCTCAAATTCCTATTCATTCACGATTTGAATACGAAATGCTTACAAAAACATACAATGGGCTAACGTAAATAACAATTATGTTGAGAGGAACGCCGCATAAAGCGTTTAACATACGAGTGGGTAATGGTGGGGGAGTATTTATTTAATAGCATTTATGTAGGTAATAGCGATAAGAATGAAAAATGGCGTCAGGAGTTTAAAGGGCTCCAAGCGTTTTTGAAGGAAGTGAGAGTGGGGACATTTTTCAATTTGCGACGTTAGTTTTGAAAGTCATCGTTTAATCCTTTAGATTAGGTTAGCGACCCCGTGAAATACGGAAACAAGGGGAGATGATGATGAGTAATCTTCGATGGTGTGTATGACCGAATTGATGCTTCGTCCTTTACTGTGCTTCTCGGACTCCCAAGGGATGGATTACGTGCTGGATTTAAAAAGAGTCGTGAAAATGGACGAACTTGGAGGAATACGACCTCAGACTGATTGAGCTATACCCGAAGAAAAAAATTGTTTTGGTAACACAAGTCTCACTTTGTTGTACTCGTAAGTAATAGTGATAAAGTAGGTATATAGATTAGTTAGGTAATAGAAAACTGTTTATGAGACTAAACCTACTTTCAAGCCTTATCAAGTTTTCTTCCGCAATGGTGTGTCCAAGCAAGCGAATACTTTCTTTTCCCTGAGGTTGCAACGGTACACCCCGCCCGTTTGAAAAATGGAGCGGGTCCCTAAAGTTTATCTTGGCAACTTGGCACATCACAGATTGTTTACAGTTTAATGCGCCTCGAGGCGTTGTAGAATTACAGCCTTGGCGGGTTTTAACTTTTCATTCTATTAGCTGGTAGTGTACACATTGCTTAGAAGTATTTTGTTATAATTTAGGTAGAGTCTTGCAAAAAGATAATTGTAGCCAATATTTTTGAAGAATTGAGTGAAGGTACTCAAAGTTGATTGTTTCAAGTGAATAAAATAATTCAGGACGAAGAAAGAAAAATAATAATTAATAAGTAAAAGAAAGCAGCCGGAACATGGAAAACAGCCTGGTTTTAATAGAGTATCCTGAAACTATTCAAAACTAAAATAAAACTGAAATAGGATGTTTTGTAAAGAAAACCATCAAAAACCTACCTATGTTTTGCTGGCAAATTCCAAGAATGAAACGGCTAAAAGCAATAAAAAGAATCGGCATTGAATTTTACCGTTTAAGCATACATTCGGAAAATACCGAGTGCCAGTTCTGCTCGTAAAGTGTGCTAGGAATGTATAATGTGGAGTTGGTTCGTTGCAAGACAGCTCTACTATAAAGCTCTCGGATGTTAGAATTCCTCTTTTACATTTCTGTGGTCCTGGTACTTCGAACTAATGATGGTATATTTAGTAAGCCTTTGAAGCTAAAGACGCTGCTGATTGATAGATGTGTTTGGATTGACTGTGTAAGATCTACCTAGCTACGTGGAAAGCCAAATTGGCAATAATATTTTTTCTATACAAGGCGATATTAGGTACTACGTTAATTATTGTAATTCCTGTTATATTTTTAAATTGTTCAAGCAAAGTTTATACTGGGAGTGAGCTGGGAAACTAGTTCGAAATATTGCCAACCTACTAGCACAAGACAGCTTAAGTCTGCTCTAAAAGCTCTGGGATTTTCATTTTCTTAGCCCTGTTACTTTCCTACTCTCCTAGTACACAATATTTCAAGCTTGTATGAACAGCTAAGAAATAGACAGCCCGATGGTGCAGTAGATAGGGCCACGCTGCCTTCTGAGCGGGACCAATGTTTTGGTTTTCGAATTTTATATGTACGTTTATTTAGCACTATTTCCGTGCTTCGGAAGGCTCGTAAAGCCGTTGGTTGAAAAACTCTGACCTAATCTAGGATAAGGCTAGGAAGATGATAATGATGATGTATGATGAACAGGTAAGAAATATTGGTAAGGCACTTTTTCTATCGGGACCATTTTGAAATGGCAGTTGGAAAAGTAAGGTTGTGTAGAAAAAAGACAAACACGATTCTGTGGCACAAAATGTAAATTTTAAAGTGCCAGTCAATTTAAAAGCGGTGGCTTAGTTGAAAGGGGCGGGCCAGACACAGCGGTAACATGCAGCATACAAATTGGTGCCTTACATCATCTCCTGTGGATACAAATGCATTTCTGTTACCTTGATATAAGAATTTTGTATGTACATTGGTATGTAGCAGACAGTCCTATTCCTCTTTGACAATGGTCGCTACACAAACTATGGTGTGATTGTTGATCGTTCTTCGATCTCATATACATATGGACTGGACATAGTCGAAGAAAATGTTAAGTTCTAAAAAAATCTAGAATGTCTAAAGTTCTAAAAGTAATACCTATTTTAATGCAAATGAATTCTTTACTAAAACCTGGCGTAGTATGTTAAAATAAGAACACTTCCTTTTCCAAATACATCTTTCGAACCTTGTATTTCGTAATGATAAAAGAATGTAAAACCCGTATACTACAGTCGAGCAAATGTAGCTCTTGCTCCCTGAAGATAACTTATTTCGCTCCGACGAGCACGCTCTTTGATTTATAACTGTTTACTGACAATTTTTAACTCGAGAGGAAAATCGAATAGCCTTCCGATTCCGAGGCGAGTAGTTAAACGCAGATATTTAAATAATAATATTAAGGTACACGTTGAATAAGTACTTATAATATATATCTTTTGTAACTATAGAAACAAGAGGAGTTACGGCAAGAAAAAAAAAATGTACTTACAGATTACGCTACGAGAAAAAAGGACGATTGGGATTTGAGATTTACATTAGAACATTATTTTTGTAGAAAATAGTAGCTGCCCTCATGTTACCTTATTTAAAACACAAATAGAATAGGTACAAAGTAAGGTTTGTTTTATGTGACGTCATAAAAATTCTGACATAGAAAATCGTGAATTTTATGACTTTTCGTCCCAAGAAGTAAAGTTTCACAGAATTCTATTGATTTTATGAAGTGCAAATCAATTTTGATAAGATTTGCCTCCTCGTATGTAATGAAATGAGTTTTCAAATATCCAGGTGTCTTATACAGATTCAATAACTACTTGGATCCAAACAGGCGTTATAAAAATAAAAATTATCTACTGAACTTTCAAATTCAGAATTCCAAGCACAGAGTATGGTATATGTAAAGTTACATGCTCAGTCATCATTCTTCATACAGCCCAGCCGAAGCAGCGGCGTGATTTATATTCTAGCGAAGTAAGTGAGCGAGTACTGGCTGGCACCAAATATAGTGCTTTGGACTTTAGAACGAGCAAAACGCGGGTTGACGTGCGGAAACAATGATTGAGGCTTCATGAAGATGAGAACGTGAATCTTAGGTGCCAGTAAAATAGCTGCCAGTACTGAACAGACAGCGGTTTATAAAATAAGATCAGAATTTATAACAGTTGCAAGGAACTAATGTATAGAGATTGTTACAGCTAACAGGATTTGCAACATTGTGATGAGTCGACTACAAAGGTAGTTCCTGAATAGGTACTATTAATTTTTTTACCTAGACTAGGTATTTTCTACCACAGCTCTACATGAAAACCTATACCTTGTTCATACATAAGTTATAATATAATTTTTTGCCATACAAAATCAGTATTTTTTATAGGGTCTTAATTATATATGCAACATTGAACTCATTTTACATTGAAAGCTTTAATCTCATTACATTTGGTACCGATTCTGTTGCAGAAACACCTTAACTTCAAACTATTACACCTTAACTTATTTAAGTTTGGTTCTGTCACTTTCTAAAATTTGAATAAAATAGAAACAGCAACATCTGATTAAAA